>VWZN01003153.1:265711-285367 GCA_013396955.1 Regulus satrapa
AAAAAAAATCACACAGCATAGCTGCCATCCGTAGGCCTGGAGGAGGCTCAGGAGACTGAAGAAGAAAGGACTGTTTTCAAGAGATCCATGCAATGAGTGTAAGCGTATTGTAGAATGAAGGAATGGGCTTCAGGAAGGATTATTTTAAAACTCCATGTTTAATTAGGGTAGGAAGCTAGAGAAAAGGCTTTATATACCTTTCTCTTACTAGTGGGGCAGTCTAATGATAACACTTCAAACCTAACACTAGCACAGACTTGTTTGTCAAGTAGAATCTGTGACAGGTCTGAAAAAAGAATAAAAAATGCCCTCATGTGCCTCTATTCTCCTTTGTCCTATAAGATAGCAGCTTCAAAGCCCAGGAAAAAAAAATTCAACAATTACTTTCCTATTTTATACTGCTATTTCTGCACTCAGATCAAACCTAGTCAGGATCTGACTGCCCCAGATATTCAACACAGACTGTGCCTAGCAGAAAGAGAAGCTGCTGGGGAGCCTGGAAATACAGCGTTATCCCATACTAAAAAGAATGGAAGAATTAAAGAGCCAGGTGGAAGGCGTATCATAGATGATTTTTTAAAAGACTTTCATATGAGAGGTTAGAAGCATATTCTAGTATTCCTGGAACTAATGTATTTTTGAATTTGAAAACACTGAGTCAAGTTTTACCACTGATGTCATTTAGGACATCTGTCCTTGATCATGGCACACTTTGCCAGTGTTTACTAGTGTATTTCTCTCAATTTCTTCTAGCTTCCAGTTGTTAGTTACATTTGTCAGCTGGACCGCAAAGCCCTCTAATATCATATTTCTGTTCCCTGTGCAGTACTAATCTAAAATAACCTGATTCTTTCTTAACCGTTTCCTTGACCAACTGAACCAGTTGAAATCCTTTAGAAAGTCACAGCAAGGCTCTCATCTGAGACCTTCTCAAATTACTGGTTTCCTTATTGTACCAGGGACTTCAGGACTAGACACAGCTCTCCAGAAGCAGTCATACCAAATTCAATACCTAAAGGGGGCAATTATCCACTTATTAGCCTCTCTGCTGCCTTGGGAGATTACATTAATCTGATAGCTGCTGTGATTGAGAGATGCAGTGTTGCTGTTTGCCCTGACAACATAACCCAGGCAGAGGAGCACTGCATACATTCCTTCTGTTCAAAATTTGAACTCCCTCCTGCAAGGGGAGGGAAGATTTTGTCCTACTTACTGCACCTACATATTCATCTGTTTGTTCACCTGTCACAAGTTTGTTTTGGCAAAGGAAAAAACTGACCAGCCTGAGATTTAAAAAGTATGAGGCTCATTGAAATTACTTGTCTAACCCCATTGCAAGAGGGAAATCTCAGCACTCAGCAAGGCGCTTGCTCAGCACTGATAAGGAAAAAATACCCATATGAAAGAGGGGCTCTCATGACAAGGGCTGACAAGGCAGAGGAATGAACAGATAAGTGAGATTAAAAGAGTTTGTCATTCATACAGAGCTTTTCAACAAATTGGCGAAGTAATGTTTTAAAGGCTTTTCAAAAAACCTTTTCAAGGCTTGTTTTAGTGTTTTAAAGAAAAGTTTTTCTAGAGGAATGGAAAAACTTCAACAAATTAAATTAGTTTCACAATTAAATGCCGTGTGAGTTGAAAAATTACAGGCAATTGCCAGAATATTCTACAAATGGAACAAAGAAGAAGGCATATGGTAAGGAGAAAAAGACATTGTTATGTGACCAAGACAAAATACAATGTCCCCTTCTTCCATAAGGCAGGTAGCAGACTTACAACTTAAATAAGTCACTTACTGATGGGCTGCTGACACATTTATGGCCACTGGTTTGGTACAGCCAGGCAAAAGACCAGGTACAACCCACAAATCTGCATGAAGGTGATAATGAAGGGTGGGCTCTCAAGAGAGGGAAGCTGAATCCAAACCCCTGCTCTATGACAGGGACCATCCACCACCAGGAGATGCCCATGTACATGTTTGCAACCTTTAAAAAAGCCAAATTTTGAATTCTGAGTTTTGAAAAGCTGGAGAATAGTTGTAGGTGTAACAAACACTACTTTGTACTCAGACTCTGATATAAATGCCAGTATGAGGCTGCTCAAAATCTCCATCAAAACCATATGGATCAACATGAGCAGTGCTGAAAGCAGTAAACCTCATTGCTGTTTTGGAGTGCTCAAAACTGACCAGAAGCATTTCAAACCTAAGAAAGGAAATACTAAATGAGTACTTCACACTGAATAGCAACGTTCTAACAGTTCAGGATGGCTGTGGATGTACCAGGATTCTGCAGTCAGAAGTCACTCTTCTATTCTGACCAGGAAGGGATGTTCCAAGAATGCACAGTCCTAACCTGATGGACACAGCAAAGAACAGTCCCGGTGCAGCCCAGTTCCACTCTTTCCAAAAAAGAAAGTCACTAAGAGTTTGGGTAAAATCCAACATTTAAAAGCTTGGCATTTCTCCTTGAAGTTTCAAAGGTAAAGAAAAAGCTAGGGGTGCTGGTTGAAGTTATGCTATTTACCTCTTCTCTTTTATATTATAAAAGGACCCAAGCTGTGGGGACTATACTGTAATTGTTGGTGTAATTTTTAATTTGGCTGAAGCATAAAGTTTTTCAAAACAGATGTTATTTGATATTTATCAGCAAAAGGATTTTAGCATGTCTACCCCTGCAGAGCAAAAACCTCTATATTCAATACTGTCCATTCACTCTTCTATTCCTTTTTAACTGTCATTCATTGTCCTCAGGGTGCTCATTAATTCTGAAGTTTAAAAGATATCCATCAGTAGTATCATAAATTCATAGATAACTACAACAAGAATCTCTCTCTCTCTCTCTCTAAGCATGACTTTTTATTTTATGACTTAACCTCTGTGATTAACTCCCATTTTTGTGTCTTGTGGCATCTTTTATGCAAATGGCAGAATTTGTCATAGAAAGACCTTTCCTTAATATTTAACACATCCTTCATTGTCACTGGCCTCCAGAGCACATAGAAATCACATCACCCAACTGGCAGCATAGTAACTAGTGCATGTGAATAACTAGTAAAATATGTAAAAGTGCTTACACATTGGTGAATTTTCACTGCCATGTCTGGATGAAATATACCAGAAGAAAGTAAAAGCTTTTCAAAAGCAGTCTGCAAATTTGTAATTAACCGATATTTTCAAACCATCAGATTGTGACTTACAAGATGTGATTACTATTTGGGCCATTAAAATATTTTTCCCTTGTTGAAGAGAACATGGTTTGCATAGGAGAGTATAAAGACTATTTGAATGGATCAAAGAGCAATATAATGGAGAGAAAAACAAACAAACAAACAAAAACAAACCAAAAATAAACAACCAAAAAAAAAAAAGCATCCAGTATCAGATGATCCAGTTTTGTACACATCTGTTAAGTTTCACAAAGTTAAAGATTTTCTACTCTTCTACCCCCATGTCACAGCTGAGTCATGTTGCTTTCTGAGTACCTGGTGTCAATCTCTGCAGGTGAACCCAAACTGCAACTCAAAGCATCTTCAAATCCCAAGATCTGCCAAATACTAGTAGGATGTGTCAAACAGTGGCATTCAATGTAAGCAATATTTAAATTTGTCATCCATCCCCTTCAAGACTGATATTGTAAAATAAGCTTTATTTTTCAAAGAATTTGTAAATTTCAAGCACTTATTACCAGAGATTACAGATGGTGAAACTGTAATAGTAGAGTGTTATGGTCAACTAAAGGTGTAGCAACATAATTATAGAAGCTACAAACAGCATCTATATTTTAGCAGCACTAATGGTATCAAAATAAAAGTTCAATTTCAAGCAGGGTAACTATTAAATGGCCATTCAACAGCATCTGAGGGGGCGGCAGAAACAATTCCACAAAGCTCATCCATGTTTCAAAATTACCAGTATGTAATTTTCCACCTCTCAGTGCTATAATGCTTTACTACATAACACTAATGAAAATTTTTAAACAACATGAAGGACTAGCTCATGTTAAGGAACTAAATGAAGACAGTGAGGAACTACTGAAGGCGGTGGTGCAGCTGTACAGCCAGAGCTGCACAGATTTTCCTGTACTTTTGTGTTTGCTTGCAACTTAATTCTGGAATGTTAAATTCTTTTGAAATACCCACACATGACAAACACAGCTTTCCCAGCTTGAGACCTTAGGCTGAACAGCTTGCTTCAGTTCAATTATTATTCAAGCCCTGATAGCCAGCATTATCTTAGATGAAATGCAAACCAAGTGAGAAACAGATTCCACATAAAAAGCCTTGAGAGCTGAAAGAAAATGAAATCAATCCCTAGCCCTTCAACTCCTTAAAGTGATAGGCAATAACAGGGATGTCAAACCAGGGTAAACCTGAAAAGAAACATTTTGCGGCCCATGATTGAAAGAGAACATAAAAGGATGTCAGGTAGATGGATGCTTTATTGCTATTTTATATTTGAAGCCAGAAAACAAGGCCAGGTTGTAGCTGAAGACATGAAACTGCAACTCTTCCATCTATTTTAGGAGACCTGATAGATACTTTTAACCTTGTTGTCTGATCATGATCGTACCCCTTCATCTTTCCTATATATTGATCAGCTGTTTACTCTGAGAGCAACCTGTCATTAACACCACCTCAAATTTATATTTATATGCATGTCCTTTTCTCCCCATTATATTTTAATGGCAAGCAGCCTATGCATACAGCAGATGTGTTAGTAGTAAATACAGCTGCATAGCAGGGAGGAGCTGACACCAAATTCTTATCTCCAACAGGAGAGACTCGACCTTTTAGACTGTTTCCAAAATCAGGTAGTTGCGGACTATGGTGGGCTGGGGCTGCTTGGCAGCTGAGCTCCCATCCAGTCTATTTCATCACTGCCCCACAGTGGAACAAAGAAGAGAATCAGAAGACCAAAAGCAAGAAAAACTGGCAATCAGTCTTGGTGGTCAAGATGAAGACAGTCTGTTACATGAAGAACAACTCAAACAAACAAACAATCCCCAAAAAACGGAACTCAATACAATTCCAAACAACAAATGCTAACGTATTGGAAACGACACTTTCAGTTTTAAGATGTCCTTTTTCCTCTCTCTAGATGACTCTAAGCTCAGTATCCTGTAGAACAGCTTCACCTGTAAAGCTTAGCATTTCTGACTGCCAGGTGAAAAGTGTTATCCATTTTTGCTACTGAAAAACCCCCCAAACAACTCTTTGCTTTCTCTTCAACATATTGCCCAAGTAGGAATGTGAAAAACACAAACAAACAAACCATAATAAAATCCCAAAAACCCTCCACATATAAAATAAATGGGAAGGGGTAAAAAACTAAGAAAGGAGAAAAAATTTGGGAAAAATGGAAAATGGCATTTTAGTTTGGAAATTTTGCAAGACTTTAATGAAAACTCCTTTTCAGAAAGAGGTAAACCTTTTTTAAAAAGGAGCTGTGAACAACTAAGGAATCATCAGAGTCTTTACTGATAGTTTAGGAAGTCTTAAGATAATAGACTAGGAAAGAAAAAGCAAAATGTGGCTGGATATCACATCTTTTATTCTACTCATCTAAAGCAAGTAAGCAACAGTCAGTAAGTCTCCACTACTGGACTGAGGCTTGGACTGGATTTCTAATGCTGAATTGATAGGGGTTCAGATACCAGCATGATAAATACGCTACAAATACACACAGGCTGACAGCTTAAATAGTTTGCTAAAATAGACGGCTCTAAGAGCTGTTCTGGATAACTGTTTATCTATCCATCTATCCATTCATACATCCAAGCTCACTCTTCTCAGTGGCAATACAGAGAGAGCTCCAGGAATTGTGGAGGGGAAAAAAAAAAGATAAAAGGGGTGAGTATAGAAAGCTGAAGAACAAGTTCATACTTGGAAAAAGAAATAGAAATAAAAATCCAGCTGATAGCAACTACATTTTTTCATTGCTTTCTGCTTTGGATAGAATATGCCTTGAAAATCCATCTTGAAAATCACCCCAATCCAATTCTCTCTGTATTGACTCTGCTGCAGATAGACCATTCCCAAACACAGTGCAGAGTGAGCATGACATGGACTGTACATCTGCACTGCTACCCCAACTGCTTGACAGAAAAAAAAAAAAAATCATAATTTCATTTATTCCCCTGCTTTAAATGTCCAACATCTCCTTCAACCCTCAATTTAATTTTCTTTTTCAGGTATATTTTTCTGCAGCTTGCTGTATTTTATCCTTCTGTAATATTTACAATGTGGCTTCCTGCTTGCTAATGACAGTGCAAATACGTCCAGTGAAACATTCTTATCACTGTTTGGAAACAGAATTTCCAGAACACAGTCCATCCCTTCCTCCCATCCCCTTTCAGCCCTTCACAGACTCATATCCTCAGGGAAACCTTAAAACAATTAAAGCCATTGCAGGATTTTACCAGCTAAATGGAGTTCTGGGTCTTGAATAAGTTTGTGCATTCAATAGCTAAGTTTTAAAGTAAGTCGTACTACATCACAGCTAGATAGAGGAAGACATTTAAAAGTCTGTTTTATAACAAGTTGATGGTTGCCAGCTGTTTTTCTGATCTTTATGGTAAATCCTGCACTGAAAAATAGCTGCCTAGAAGGCAAGAGCTAATAAAAATTCGAGTTTACTAGCCATTTCTCTAGATGAGATGCCATCACCACCAGTGGAATCAGTATTCCAGTCACATGCTTACATTTTTCCATCTTGGAAAGCACTTTGCAAGAAATGACATGTAAACACATATATATATAGATAGACCGTGGTTACATATGCTGTGTTAATCCATTTACATACTTCAGCACAGCTTTCTACTGGACTGCCTGTAGTATGCATACACACTCTGCATCCAACCACAACATAAGCTTTTAATATACCTATCTTTCATGTAAATGACACAATAAAGGTGTTCTATTTAGTGGATAAATAGCAGTATAGTCACAGAAATTTTGCTCCTCCTTTAGAAGTTCCTTATAATTTTAAATATAAAAGAGCATTACAAATATAAGATACATACAAAGCAAGTGCTATTCGGGTACAATGTTGATACTTAAGTTCTATTATTATTCTACAAATCAATGCTGTGTTTATGGATTTGCTCTGCAAAAAAACCCAAAAAACCAAAAAAAGCAATAGACCCAAGAAACCCAAAAAACCCAACAACAACAAAAAAATCCCCAAAACAAAAACAACCAAAAAACCCTAAACTAGTGAGAAACAAATCCATCTGCTTAATATAGACAACAGAAAAGATGTAAAATTGTCTTAAGATGCTACTGTTAATTAGAGATTACACATCAAGCAAAACAATTGTTTTGGTGTTTCGAATTAAAAAAAGACCAATATTTTTGTCTTTTCTTCTGGCACACCAAGTTGCATCACAGTGCATCGTCTTCAAAATCTTGACCACTTATATTAGTGAAATGCAGTTGCTGATCAAATGACCATCTTAGAGGTTGACATTTTAGAATCAAGCATCGTAGCTAATAAAATTAAATATATAAATAAAACCCACATATATAAATAAATAACACAAGATAATAAAGATTTAATGAGATAAGTACATAGTTAAGAGATGGTTACTGTGCTTGTTTCAGTTGTCAGATAAGGCTTTTAGCTAGAGAATCTTAAGATAGCAATGGATGTGTGCTTAGATATAAATTGCAAACATGAAACATATCAGGGTTAAAAAATAAACCACACAGAGAATACAAAAGAATATGGAGTAAACAAGGCAATATTCAAAGCTGGTTTGTCAAAAATTAATTTTGCAACATTAAAAAAAACCTCACAAGTTGCAGTTAAAAAGAAACCAACCTTTTGAAGACAGCAAATCATTACAGGGTGCTAAAGATTTCTGAGTATATTAGCCCACCCTTAGGGTTTATTGAACATAATCCATTTCAATTTTCTTCTCCATTTTCTAGCACAAACAACAGTGCAGATTAGATCAAGCCATTTCTTATGCTAGTAGTATTTTCTGTCAATACCCACTAAGGGGTAGAAGTCTGAAAGGAGGAGCGAATCATAAATACATTGCACTGCCTGTTTGTGAGTTCTGCAGTCTGTGGTTTAATATAAGCTTATGCCATGAATGCAAGAGTGAAAGAAGGACAAGGCTACAGGGTACATGCAGTTTTTAATTCAGTGCATCATAAGATTAATATTGCCCAATGGAGGCAGTGGCATTTCCAAAATCAGAAGTATTTCACAAGTTTCTCCACTTTCCTCAGTGACTCCTGTTCAGCATATTTAATTTTACTCCAAGATATAAAAAACTTGGCATCTTGGGTCTATTGCTCTAGGGCACTGCATGGCACACATCACTATCCCTCTGCATTAGATGTTCATGCTCAAGCACACTTACAAACTCCATTGCTCCCAGCCTGGATGCTCTCCTTTGACACCACATTATCCCCCATCTCTTGCTCCTTTAATAATTTTGGAATTTGCTGTGCTTCTCACAGGTACTTTCTTTGTGCTTCCCTCTTTTACTGTCCCTCATGCAGGAAGTGCTTTCCCTCCCCTGACTTTCACTGTAGGACCATGAACACCTCTTCCTGCAAGGCTCACTCCATCGTGCTGAGTTGTAAGGTAAAGGAGGGGTTTAGCATAGAGACAAAACTTTATTTCTGTATTTTATGTTAATTATGGAAACGTTTAAACAAGGTTCAAGAAGAGCCTGAAACTAATTTTAACAGTGCGAAACATATTTGGGTACAGGGTGTGATGAACCACAATGGTAAAAAGGAGGAAAACCAGCCTGTCTGAGAAGGAAGCTGTCCCCTGAGCTGCAGTTCATTCAACTGCAAAGGCCTGAAACTTGTCATCTAAAGAGGAAATGTCTATAGAAAGGGTTGTGGAACAACATTACAAACAAGCAGTAGTTCCTTTAAGAGACATCTGCAGCCATTTTTCGTTCATAGAAAATGGGACTTTCCAAAATAGGTTTAGCAGGAAACTAAGCTAGAAAGCTGCTGTCAGACTGTATGTATTCCAAAAACTAGAGCTGGAAGGACATCTCTACATCAGTCTTTCATTCTCTGGTCACTGGTATATTATTCCCTGTTATATACTCCTGAGGTCTTTGTCTACTATAGTTTTAAATTACTCAAGTGCTTGGACTTCTATCACTTCACTTGGGAGACTTATCTATTCCACAATCTAACAGATCTCACTGTCAGGAAATGGCCTCCATTTGCCTTTGCTCAACCTTATCCCATTACTCCCAGTTATGGCAGTTTTTTCTTGTGTTCTAAAACACCCTTATAATGGCTCTTACCCCAGAGTCACAAGGAAATAACAGCCATAAATGGAAATCTCTTGCCTTCCATTAAGAGCTCCCCAGTCCCCTCTCTCCCACAGCCTGGCACAACACACCAGGAGAGACAGGAGCAATTGCATCGAGCAGGACCTGGACTAATGCCATCTGGGACTGGCCACTGCACAAGGCTCAGCCATAATTACAGCACAGTGGGACAGAGGGACCAGTGTGACATGAAAGCAGTGTCAGCAGGCAGGGACACCTCCTTTTAACCCAGACAGTCGTTAGGTTGCATGCTCAATTTTGTAAATAGCCCAATTTTGTAAATGGGCATTAATCATCTTAGTGAAACGTCTCATCAGCACCAGTGCTCCTGCATGGTATGCCTGTCTCTCTGCCTCATTCCTCCCTTCTCAGCTTCCTGCTGAACTCTAGCCAAACACTGTGCTGGGAACTACATGATCAAACTTTCAGTACTATTCCTGTGAATCCAAAATCCAGAACCAGACATGTGCCAGCATGACAAAGGTGAAGGTGTATATTAATATAGCTTCCCAGTTTCATACTGCAGAGATGTGTTTGTGTTACTTAAGGGTCATATTTTGATTTTAAGACATTTGCTTTCATCTTCCCTTGGTCCTGAACAGTACTGATGGAAATAGCAATGCAAAGACAGCGGACGGCACAGAAAGTCCCCAAATCAGCAAAGAAAGCCTCAAAAACTTTGTCAGATGAAGAAAAAAATGCTGTGCTCTAACAAGTATAAGCCTTTCATCTTCATGTAAGATGAAGACACAACGCCACCCATATAACAAAGATGGCCAATCCAAAATTCAACTACCAGTTCATGGTTTCTGCTAGACAGAAAACATCAGTTTTTGGCAACAAACTAGATACAAGTAATTTTATCTACACCACCAAAAAACCCAAACCAAGCCAAAAAACAAACAAAAAACTGTCAGAGAAAAAGAGAAACTTTACACAGATTTCTCAAGAAATTCAGAAACAAAAACTTCAATTTCATTTGTGTTTTTCTAATTGAAGACATTTTTGGTCACTTCTGTTATTCATTTCTTTCATTCATTCATTATGTTACTTTTAAGTATTTTGCCAAAATTTTCTTATTCTGAAGCTTGGTTATTTACAAGACTATTTTTTGGACAGTTTGTTTATGTCCTACCAAAATCCATTTTGATCACTCTGCATGTTTCCCTGTGGTGTCCTTGGAAATACTCAATCTATATATTATAATCTGGGGACTGTAAAAGAAAACATAAATATCGTTGCTGAGCTGTCTGCAACACATTATGCCATTTTTACAGACCTCTATTTTTATTAACTCCTGCACTGCTTTGCTCTTTCCTGTATGGAAAAAATAAAAGTAAGCAATGGAGAGCTACTGGAAATTATGCCCTTGATCTTTATTTTCGGCTCTGACTAAGAGCTATCAAAACAAACGTATATACAAAGCCTCTCTCCCTTTCATACAGAAAAAAACTAAGATATTTACCAACTAACTCATTTCCCACCCACTGGAAGGCATACAAAGTCTGTGTAACAGTACAGATGTCAAGTCATTACTTGCAAAAGGCTTTTAAAAATTTTTTTTCTTTTAATTGCAGAAGTCAAAATATCTAAAGAAAAAAGATGAACAGGGAAGCACCTTAAATGGGAAGCTGTCTTGCACCTGAAATGCTGCACAGGCAAAGGAAAAAAAAAATCCCCAACACACTGAATTCCTGATATATATATTCTTAGGTACATTGAAATACAGCCAACACAAAAGTACAAATGCTTTCTGCTCTTTCTCTATCTCATTAAACATTAGGCATGATTAAAGATAAAAGTAGTCAACAAAAACTTAAAAGGAATTATTAACAGAGTTGGAGAAACCCCATCATAATAACCTCTCCTAATATGCAATACAACTGGAAACATAAGTAATTTAGTTTCTTATTAAGATAATCTTTTTTTATGGCTATATATTTCACATCATGTTAAAGTTTATTGATGGTCTGAAGGCCTGAAATATCCACATTCTTTTCTCATCCATCTGTCAGAAACCCCTTCATTTTCCTGCAGAGAAAGGTGACTCCTGTTCCCATCAAATCAAACTACTAAACTTCCATTATTTCCACTTGGCATAAGGTCAGGTCTATAAGATTCAACAAGCAAATTCTGACGTTGTATTAGAAAAAAGATGCAGCATGACTTCGTTATGTTTTGGGTCCTTAGCTTAGCATGTCTGGAGGGCACAATTTCACAACTGCTCTGCCCTCTTTTTCATTCATTTACAGCCTCACAGGTCAGAAAAGCGATAATGTTGTTGTTTTTAGCACCCTGTTCTGCTTCCCTGGCACACCTAATAAGGGATAAATACGGTCCTGGTTATCCATGTATTTCTAATTCCTGTAAACACTTGAGATATACAAACTGGTACTTCAGGTACCATTGCCTTGCTTCTCTTCGCTCAGCACTACACAGAAATCTGGGGTTGCCCAAGATCCAGGCCCAGCTTCCTGACGACTGAATTATGGTGTAGGGTGGAATCTGCACTTAAATTGAGGCTGTTCCACTGCAGAGAGTGGAGCCATTAAATTAGAGGATAACTGCCCCTTTGAGGATTTGATGCTGATGTGTGAATTATCTGTCATATCAGTTCACCTAGGATTTGCAAACTGACATTCTGGTTTTGATAACAAAAACGGGGAATGTAGCCCAAACTAACAGAAGAAATTTATTTTTCCTCCTTTTTTTTTTTTATATATAATTTTTTACATTTAGTTGACGTGTATAAATAAACATGAGAACATTGCGGTAGACTCCCTTATTAGTCTAGTAGAAAATACCTTATTGCAAATATAAGCTTCTTTACAGAGATTGCTCCTGACTGCCCAGCAAATCCAATAAAAATATGACTTTTGATTCAGCTTAACCATATTATACACTTTATCACCCAGTGTCTTGTGTAATAAATGTTACTGAAAAGACTAATTTAGGATGTGAATTTATTTTAATTAGTCTTTGTAATACTGCAGCAGATGTTAGCCTGTATAAAGCAAACCTGCACTTGTGAGGAATCTCAATGAGAAGGCCCCCAACATTTGATATTCTCAAACATACTGCCTAGGATTGCAATGGCAGACAGGAGAGGAGAAAGGAAACTAAACAACGAACAAGATTCAGGAGGATGAGGAAAAAAGGCAGCAGAGATTCATTTTGTTATAAACATGTCCTGCTATCAGTCACAGCACTGTAAAGGTGAGGCTGCAGAGCACCATTAATAACTGACAGTTGTTGTTAACTACCAGGGAACACCAGATAACCTTCCCGAGAATATCTATACCCCCGTCTTGGGCAACAAAGTAATGAGTCCCAGTGGAAAGAAAGCACTGGCCGTCTTTGTTGTAGCTATTGATCTCCTGATGTGATTTAGATAAGGGAGGAAGAGATAATGGCATTGATTATTCTATTTAGGAGCCAGCCTGAGACTAAACTAAAGTACAATACATAAAGAGGAAAAATCCACACTCGATCACTTCTTTTGCGTTCTTTGCAATTCAAGCCAACACCAGGTGGTCACAGCAACATCTTAATAAACACATGGGGTTTGGTTTCTGGGACAATTTGATATAAACTAACATATGACAGAGTTTAGTTTTGTTTCTTCTTCATTACTTTAATGGAAAAGCATTGTTTTCATAAAGCAAAGCATGGGAAGAATAGCTTGTTTTCCTGCCAAGAAGGCTGACAGAAGTCAATGATGGAGATCTCAGACTGACAGAAGGACATGCATAGCGAATTTTGCTTTATGCTCCTTGCCCCCATTGTAACGAATAGTCAGCTCAGGCCAGGTAGTTTATATAAAAGAATATTTTTTAAAGAGAAGGAATTCATACGCCTGTCCACAGCAAAATGTAATTATTCTGACAAGCCGTTACTGCAGGTCACCTGCAGACATGGATTAGAGCCTCAGGGCTTGCCTCAAAGTAAAAAAGAATCCCTGTTGCATGTGAGAGCAGACACCAGTGAGATTTAGATATTTCCTAAAAATGGAAAAAAATAAAAAGAAAGCCATTTCCAATCTTTTTAAAGCTGCTGCGCTTAAACTGCCTCTAAATTTGTTGGCAGGTTACAGAAGTCACTGTTCTACCAAGGGCACACAGTGAGGGGTGTGATGGATTGAGAACCATATCCTATTTTATATTCTCTATTATACTCTCCCATATTTGGAATACCATCCTAGACCTGAAAACGAACACACTTTCACTTCTGTCCCCAGTGAAGAGTTTTAGACATGAAACTGACCTTCTTGTACAAACACATGCATTTAGATGAAATATTATTCATATTTTATTTGTTTGATATATATACTTTGCAAATTATAAAAGGAAAATAAGATAAATTATGTAGGAGCTAAAATCAAAATAACTGTGCCCAGTTCTTGTCACATAGTTTCAACATGTCATGAAAGGCAGTACATTCAGGTGTTTGTGACCCTGCCCTTGCCAGTGTCAGAGGGCTGCAATTAACATCAGGCAGAACTAACCTAAAGATTCTTCCAGGAAGCAAAACTGATATTTAAAAAATAAAACTGTAAAAGTCAATCTCTATAAACTTTTTTTTGGGGTGGGATTCTGGTTTAGTTTGTTGGGTTCTATAAATGTTTTGTGTTACTTGAACACAAAGCTTTTTAAAGAAAACCAGCCTAGCCTCCTGGCCAGATTCCCTGGGCTGTGTGGAGAGAGAGATACTTGAGCTTCCTGCACCTGCTGTTGTAAATAAAGCCTTACAGTGGAGCCAAAGGGTGGATTTGAAGCATGCAAGCCAAATTTTAGGCCCAAACTGAAGTTTCCTACAAAGTAGAAACTTAGTCTGTCAGTTTTAGAGCAAACCTCTAAGATCTCATGTCATGATTAGAATGGAAAAGATTATTGTACAAAACCACAAAGCACTCCCTACATCTCTGCGCACTGTGTTACTGCTCTTTCCGTGGATCTCGGCAAGCTCAGTGTGAAGGACACATAGCTCGGACGCAGAGGCTACCAGCAGCTCTGTGGAGAGCATTCAAAACCTGTTTTTCACTAAGTGCACAGAGTCACTGGAACACTCCACACCGGGCATCACTGGTTGCACACAGCTCTGCACCACCAGTGAAAAATCTTTTTTGCGGAATCAGCGTGAGAGAGCAGTAGTAGTGAGAACAACCAACCTTATGCAGGCAGAAGCACAAACTACAATGTTAAATCAGTCCTTTAAGGATTAATTGTAGCATACATCAAACATGAACTTCAGAGCAAACGGGCAGTGTGGGTCTAGTTGGTTTATAGGGGAAAAAAGCCCCTCTAAATCTATTTTCTATAAAACACAGTAGATATACTGACATATTGTCTGAAGGTAAGAGCAGCATAGGTTTTCCTTTTCAAAAGGAAATTGATTGAACCATGAAGAAAGGCTGGATTTACCCATTTCCTTAACAGAGAAAGTTGGATCTCTAGTGCCAGTGTTTGAAATAAAAAGCATTTCTTTGCATTTCCTCGGACTCTGACACTTTTGCTGAAGAACTGTGAAAGACTTAATGGTGGGAAAGAAAATGCCTGGTGTGAAAAAAAATACAACTTGGGATTTCATTACTGCAAATCAAAATAAGAATATACACAAAATCATTGGCACAAATCCTTTTATCCTCCTATGTATAGCTGTAAAATCTATGACTGAAAAATTATTTGTGAATAGTACCTCCAGGATTTAGATACAGGTTGAGGTGCCCCCACAATCAAAAGTCACATTCTGTATTTCCTGTGAAAGACCACTAGGATAAACCATAATCCTAGGCATAGAACACCCACAATTGTTAGCACCTTAAATATCTGAAACTAAGTAGTTTTTAATTTTGCGTAAGTTAGAATCCAAATTTCAGAGCATTTTTAGAGTAACATTCCATCACCTGTATTGGTCCATGCAGCAAAAACCTGATCTGACAAAGCATTTAATTCTAATCTTATCTTTCCTCTGATACAGAATTTTTTCTAGTGAAAGTTGCCTTTTCATGTTTTTTCTGCTTCTAGTAATCTGGAAGATGATTCTGTAGTGTTAAAATGAAGTTGTGGCAGCTGACCTGTCTGTCAGCAAACATAAACCAAACCAACTCATTAGATTAAATCCAAATCCCCCTCCGCAGTGCCATCTTTGATTCCATTCATTATTTTTGTGCTCCAAGGCTGTGAACGTTTTGACCATATTGACGCTTCTTTTCATTTTACTGTTTGACAGATTTTCCAGAGCTAGGTGAAGTACTAAAGAGATAATAAAAAATATTTTTGATTCATTAAAAAAAAAATCATTAAAGAAAAAGAATCATGAAACAAAAAGTGGAATCACCCTACTATTGTTTTAGAAATACATTCATATATTGCAGCTATACCTACCAGAAATTCTAATATAGGTATACCCATTTATACCGTATTTCTCAGCCACTCCTAAGTCAAGTTGACATTTTCAATATGAACTGTCAAAATAAGACAGACAAATCCTAGTAGAAGTGATTGCATTCCTAGCAATATCTTTTGGGAATTATTTTATAATATTTCTTTCATTCCACAAGGAAAATATTGTCTCCCTTCTTCTAAATTCTGCAAGTCTCTAGCAAGGACTCCCAGGTAAATGGTTAAACACAAATTGCATATCAACTGAGCTTCATTTAGCAAAATTAACTCATGCTTTAGCTTCTGCTTAATTGCAAATAAGGGGGGAGCCAGTTGCTCCATCTTCTGCTTTGTGCTACTGTCCTATCTGATAACTGACCAGACTGCTTAAGTCTTCCAATTATTTAGAGAGATAATTAGTATCTAAAAATACTTTTGTTCCCAGGTAAATGGCAAATTTCTGTGAGGAAGCTTCCTAATCCAGGTTTGGTTGTAGTTTTTGAGCAAAGAGTGGAAATGCTGTTTCCAGAGACCTTTACCAGCTGCTGGGTTTAACTGGCAAATGTTCTTCAGATAATTCCTGTTGTTTGATGTTCCAGTCCTTTCTGGTTTCTAGGTAAGCTGAAAGAATGCTTAATCCAGCACTGTAAATGAATGTGCACCCTTGAGTCTGCCCTCAAGCCAGCTACAGTCAGTTGAAATCCCTGTTCACTGGAGAAGAGGTTCTCAGTCTTCACTGAATAACAGGTTCTGATAAAGATGGTATTAAACAATGGTATTCCTGTTTATGGTTTTGTTGTTAGGTTGGGGTTGTTTTTGGTTTTTTGTTTTGTTTTCTTCAGGAAACATGCCAATTCTCCTAGAGCCATTTCAGTAGCAGTAGGACATATGGGAAATCAGATTTATGTAAAATAAACCCAAACCTTGAGACACGTGTTAAGGTTGAAGAGAAACGAAAGTACACTCGCTTTAAGGATTTTTGAGAGGCAGGGAAACTGTGTTAGAAATATGTATGTTTTTTCTACTTCTTAATCATTTGTGGTAGATACTTGTCTGTGTAGAGAGAGGGTGAAAATAACCAGAAGACAAACATTTCATTTCCAAAGGAACCATATTTTTAGTTTATCACAAAATGACAACTGAATAATTGCAATGCTAACATTTCTTGAAACTCAAAGGCCATACAAATGACTAACCCTATTGAGAATACATTATATATGCATGTGGTAAGGGCAATTGCAAGAGAAGATCAAAAGACACCATGTCTTAAGTTTAATAACCCATTTAATATTGCCTTTCAATTCCATTTCATGCTCAGTAAAGCAAGAATAACTGAACCTTTCACTGATGCTGGCCTCAGATGAACGGCATTTGTTTTGAGGGCTCTGTTTGCAATGCCTTATCATGGCTGGCAATTATGGCCTTGTAGCAAATGCCAGGGTCAGTGTCAGGAGAACTGCTTCCGCACCTAAACAAGGACGTTTCTTTAACGGGCTGTTTTTCTTAACCAGGGTCATACTATCTGCTCATGTGCACAGGGGAAAGGCCTGGCATGCACTGCCTCTGTCCCTTCCCCATCACATTCCCCCATCTTTCTTGTAATGAAATACAGTGCTTGCAAATGGGCAAGGGTTGAAAATGGGCATGACATGCTGAAGTAAGCAAAACACAGCCCACTGTCCCATCAGAAAGGTTAATGGCAAAAAAGAAGCAAGACATATAAACTCATGACATGCTAAAAAGCCACTTTAAAAAGGTTAATGGCTATTGCTCCCAGTGCTTGCTTAAGGAACAAACTGTGTTGGGGCTCAGCCAACTGAGAGCTAAGAATATAAAAAGAATGAGCAATAGCTTCAAATCAAAAATTACAAATTGAACCCTTACCAGAGCAGACGGCAAAGGTTTATAGTTTAGTTATGTGCACAGTACAATATACTATTATCTTATATTGTTCATAAACAAAATGACTTGAACAGTAAATCAGGATACTGTGCAGGATTTTTTATTTTGAGTCTATTCATACAGCATAAACAAAAATACAAATCACTAAATTCATCTGGAAATTAATTGCAGTGGTTTGTACTTGCAATGTAAGCTGGCTCTAACCAGGCTACTCTAAAGTCTTTAAAGAGCAGCAGGTGCCATCTTTGCTTTCACCTTTTCATAAATTACTAAGATATCTTGTGTTTCACCTCAAAAAAGATAATATATGTCAGCAAAACTAGGATAATGTAATATGGTAATAGTCTGTCAGCCATCCAATGCTATCTTTATTATAACAAACTGGAATGAAAAATTAAAAAAAGTTGGTGAAGGTTTGCTATAAAGAACTACCAGAAATACAAAAAATTGTTTTGTTGTAGACATACAGCTGAATTACAGATTTCAGCAGTTTAGAGGCTTTGTATTAGAGGTATACTAGGATCTACTACAGAGTTTCCTACGTTTTGTAAAACAATTAAATTCTTACATGTCTCATGTACCTCATCAGATCACAGTTCTGCTTTGGTTACATCAGAGATACACAGATATACCAGAGCATATGCCCATCTGGATAAAGATCTGTCTTTAATTTTCATTGAACCCTCTCGTTGTATACTTTTAGGGGTTATTTTTTTAAATCCCCACTACCTTCACAAAAAGGGGTTAACTGTTTGACTCTATCTGTACACAGTATAATGCTTTTCCCTTTTTCTGGGATAGATTCTCCATAAGTTTTGCTTCATCCCCATCTCCTACATATTCCTTTGCACTCTTGGGACCTTCTGAGAAGACAACAGTTAATCTGACCTCACATCCACATTTTTCAAAATGTGATGGTCCACTAAACCACAAAAGGGTAGTGCAATACTACCACAAATCCCCTCAAAACACCATGCAGGCTTCTAGGTGTGATCTCTTCCAAAGGACTGTAGAGGCCAGAGAGAATGACTAGCTAAAAAAAAGATGAGTGTGCATCAAGTGACAGAGGAAAGGAAGAAGGATTGTCACAACAGAAAATTACCAAATTACACTTTACACTCAATGACCTCTTCTCTTTGAATCACCTGGGTTATGCTCTGTGCTGTGACAAACACAACACATTGAGGGGGTAACTATATTCTCAAACTGCCTTTAAAATATCTAATACAATATTTGGGGCATGTAAAAAAAGGGTAATACAAGAAAATTGAGTTTAGAGAATATGTACTAATTCATATGAAAAAACCCATGCTGTTTGAGTCTACAGATGAAGTGGAAACAGTTTTATTCCTGCAGTGCTAATACTGTCTCTATTAGCACAAAACCCCCAGTTCTAGGAGGGGGTGCCACTTTGAAACCCTCTGAGTAACATAGGACAGACAGGGTTAAAAAAGCTGTTGTAACTGTGAGCATTTGGATGCAGATTTTAACATTTATCTTCATGTTCTTACACTGAAGTCCCAATCACTGTAATTGCTTCAAATTATGTAAGACCAACTGTCTCAACTTTTGAATAAGCACATCATGTGCTTAAATATTAAAATACTGACTGATATGATCCTGTAACATGTTAAATCTCCCTGATGTAATCTGCTTTTGAAAAGTACTTGACAGTTCTGACTTGCTCTCAAGTAAAGCAATTCTCCAGCTAATTACTGGGAGAAACAGGAAGATTATGGGAAGGGATTTTGCTGCCTGATTTTACAGAATCACAAGGTTGGAAGAGACCTTCAAAATCATTGAGTCCAACCCATGGCCTAACACCTCAACTAAACAATAGCACGAGTGCCACATCCAATCTTTAAACACATCCAGGGATGGTGACTCCACCAATTGCCTGGGGAGACAACTCCAGTATTTTACCACTCTTTCTATAAAATACTTTTTCCTAATATCCAACCTTTATTTCCCTAGGCACAGGTTAAGGCTGTGTTCTCTCATTTTCTCAGCTGCTGCCTGGAGAAAGAGACCGACCCCACCTGGCTACACGCACCTGTCAG
>VWZN01003155.1:1420-41563 GCA_013396955.1 Regulus satrapa
GGGGCGGCTCCCCCGGGGCGGGCGCGAAGAAGCCGAACGGAGCGCGGTCCGCAGCGCGCCTGCTGTCGGCGGTAGTAATTAAAGCGGGAATGTAAGCCGTGGGAAAGGTGAGAGAACAAAAGTCGTAAAACCTTCTTATTTGCAACATATGGGCATCGTTAAGAAAAGGTTGAAAGGTAATCAAAGAAGCTATAATGACAATAAATTGTGTTTATCTTGTAATAAACATTTAGACTTCAGTTTCTCCTGTATCATTCTTTCATTCTCATTTCGAGTCTCTTCTCTGTTGTTCCCAGTTCTTTATCTACCCTTCGGATTTCTGATATGCCCATTTGCCTCTTTTTATGAATTTTTAATAACTTAATATCTCTGAAGACATTAGGTAAAAATTGATTAAAGCCAGACAGCTGGTTGTAGATGTGCGGAGACAAACAAATACACATCCACAGAGTGGGATTGCTTGAAAGTTATCAAACAGACATTTGTCCCTAGGCTGGCTCCAGAATGTGAAAGTGTAGATAGCGCCTAAGCTTTTCTTCATAAAATCTGAAACCAGTGTCTCCAGGCGGCAGAGGAGGAGAATAATGCGCATGATGCTGCCCTCACCGAGAAACAGTTGCAGCAGAATTCCTGCCAAATTAATTCTGTGCTTGTTCAGAAACCCAGAAGGGACACTTCAAAGGCTGAGGAGAGTCTGATGCTATGGAGAAAGTGAGGGAACACAAAGCTCAGGGGGAGAACATCCAACTTTCATTGGGTGTTTATTTAGCACCCAGCATTGGGGTCTTGACTCTGAAACCTGTCAGATGACACTTTATACATGTAAATGGCAGCAATTAGTGTGAGAACTACAGCTGTATTGCTGTGAAAATAGCTCACTCTTTAGAAGGTCAGGCCTCCCAGTGTTTTAAGGTAAGGTACCTATTGGAATCCTTCAGTTAGGAAGTAACTCTTTGTAACTTCATCTCTTCCCCAGGGAAAACTCACATTTTATGCCATTTTGAGTGTCTAGCTTGATAATGGGGGAGTTTCCACAGTCATTTATTTAACCCCATGGTTTATTTGGGTTTACAAGTCACAAGAAGGTTTTAAAGTGTACTCTTAGCTGGGGATGACTGCATAAAAGCAGAGTAATATATCTCAGTTTGGATTTGCCTGTTTCAGAGGTATTCACCTGGCCCTGCAGAGGATCTCACAGTGAAGTGGCCAAAGAGGTTTTGAGTTAAGTTTTGTAGGAATTGTGAACACACAAGAGGATTGTGGGATGGTCTGCATCCCTTCAATTACTGCCTTGGATCTCGGGCAATGTCAGCCCTTTTTTGCCAAGTCCCTGTAGGACCTCAGATGCCACACAAAGGGACAGTTCTGTCGCATGGGGAAAAACTTATTTTATGAAATGCAGAGTCCAATTCCACCATCGTTCCATACACGGTCTTGCCAAGCTGACTTGAAGTTAATTGTGGGCAGGGGTGACAGTGGAGAAGGCCAAAGGGATCCACTGCTCTGTGGATCCAACCCATACCGGAGTGCAAGAGCAGAAAAAGGAGAGGGATGTCTCAGGCTTACAGCTATAGAATGTCCCTTGGAGTTCTGGTGTGCTGAGCACAGCTTGTTAGGATGTATGCAGACTTACACGGGGGCTGGACACAGCACCAAACACAGAGCTAGAGATTGCAACTCTAATCTTTTGTTCATGGTGCCAGATCAAGCTTGGTAATGTACAACTGAGCTGAAACGAGAACATGGAAATCCCAGATGGTGTTCGGACTGGCTGTAACAAACAATGATTTCCACTTCAATGGCATACAAGATACTCACAGTACATTGCAAACTTTAATTAATCCTCACAGTCCGGTTGGGATGCAGAAGAATTACATCCCCCATCATGGAGGCAAGATAGCTCCAGAATGAAGCGTGGCAACACTGGAACAGCACACAACAACATCAGCCAGGGATTTCAGTCAGGATAGATCCTGCTCTGAGACTAGAAGAGAATAAATTGAAGGGAGAAACAATTAAATACAGACTGAAGATCAAAATCAGCGCTGCTGCTCCCTCCCGACGCCGCACCTTGAAGCAGAGCTGTTAAACAGCAGGCAGCTTACCACCCTCACGAGCACTGCCGAATTTCATACCCCAGCGTTAGAGCTGCTGATTGAGCCAGATGAGTATTGGCAAAAGCCTTGTTAGAGCAATTGTGGGGGATTCTAGCTGCAAAGCCGAGAGAGCACTGCCGAGCAGCTAATAAGTGGCTATTCTTCAGTCATGCTGCACTCAAAATAGCTTTCCAGCAGAGGAAAAGCAAATTCTATTGGCTTCAACACCTGGTTGAGCAACTTAATAAGGACAAAATTGAAAGTTAGAGCTGAATCATTATTTATTTTATAACTACATCTTCATCACGTAGTTCACTCCAAAACGGGAGTTATTTCATTTCAAATCAGGTTTGTGCAAGCTTTTCCGTAGGTTCATTCAGCACAGAGGTGAGGAGAAGGTTCTTTGGAAACAATTTCAGACACCAGCTGCTTCAGAGGAGGAGAACAATCTACAATCATAAGAAGGCTATCTCGTTTTTCTCCAGTTCTGCCATACTTTTCCCAAATTCTGTTTTTTAAGTGTATTTTTAATGCACCAGGGAAATTGTAGCAGTGCAAAACTGTATCTAGTGTTATTTTGCTAACACGTCCATTTCCAGACAGCAATTCAAAAGAGATGAGCAAATAGTTAGAAGTGCAAAATGTCTCTGTCCTGTGCACAGCAGACACAGAAAACCGCTTGTTCCTTTTATTGAAATTACCTTTTATATATTTGAAAGCTGCTATTGTTTTAGCTCGTAGATTTCTTTTCTCTGAAGTTCAGCTATTCAGAGGAATGTCAGAGGAATGTCAGATTAAACCTATCCTAATTCCTTCAGCCTTTTCTGACAAGTATACCTTTATGAAGCCTGATAATTATTGTTGTATTCCTCTGATTTTTTCCCAGTAGGACCATACTTCCAGGAGTGTCCAGAATTGGCTATGTCCCATCCCAGCTCAGATGTCCAGCTCTGTATAGACAGCTTGAAGGACAGCTGAAGAATTGCTAAATGTGTTTTAGATTATAATATGGGCTATAAATTGCAATAAGAGTTTGCCTTTTTTGCAGCACAAAAATATTGTGAACATCCAAATCTCTTTCTGACATGCAATTATTTAATTTGTTCTTCCTCATCTTCTGTTTTTGCAGTTCATTATTCTCGTTTAGGTGTGATGACCTATTTGTTTTTATTGAGTGCATCCTCTCAACTCCTCTTGGTGTTGTTATACAGTGTATACCTGTTATGTTTGATTGGCAAAAATACCTATCTGCAGTAACTGTGAATAAATCAATGTGTTTGTTAGTTCATTTAAAAACAGGCTGCTCTCTTATCCAGAGGTAAGTCTAGCAAATGAAATTTTCACATCTTTTTTGTTTAATCAGATGATCCCTTTTAAATCTAGATTATTTTTCAAACAGGAGGATTCCCTGATGCCTCATTTTTAAAAATACAAATGCTAGAAGTTATTATTTGAGAAAAAAAAGAAAAAAAAAAGAAAAGAAAAAAAAAAGAAGACTAAAGCAACGTGGATTTTGGCATTCCAGTTTGACTCTAGAGGACCTGCAGCATTCTCAGTTATGATATACTTATTTATACCTAGTGCCATGCCAGGCTGTGGTAGTTAGATGTGATAGGTGTCATAGGCATCCTGTTAATGTGCTGTACAAATTTCTGTGTATTTATTTTACTTATTTTGTTCCCTCAAAAAAATATATGTATGAATTTCTGGGCAGGAATTCTTTCATTCCTACTCCATCTCCAGGCAAGCAAACATTGCTTTTCTGCTTACACATGTTGATTATAGAAATCTTTACTCATATTTCCAGCAAAAAACTATTTTTTCTTTGTAATTTAGCTGCTTCGTTGATTCTTCGCGATCACATCGTATCCATGCAGATCAATGTGCTTTCTCCTCTTTCCAACTGCTTATTTTTACAGGAGAAGCACCAACTTTCTGTGTGTAAAAGGATTTCTGCATGTTAAATGGCATACTTTCTCCTACTGGGTATTTCAGTTTTATAAATATTAGTTTTTGTAACTAACAGTGAATATTATGAGGACTCTACAGTAACAGTGGCTTTCAGCAGTGATATTTAGTAGGTTATTTCCCTGCTTGTCTCTTCCCCTATGTCTTTATATTTGGTGCCTAACTGCCTGCAAGGAAATCATTATTTTCTGTTAGATGTTTAATCACAAATCTTGCAAGGAAATCTGCTGCTTTCCAAACAGTGCAGAACTAACTTCATTACCACATTGACATGCTAGATACACTTCCCAGCCCTAAAGTCCCGTCTTCTTAAAAATCCGTAGCCTATATTCCCTTTGGAAAAGATTATTTTCAAATCATTCAATGGCCTGATTTACTATTTCCATATTTCCTCCAGAGTATTTCTTGCTGAATGTGACAGGTTGTGGGGGACAGGGCAAGTTGCACAGATGTACACTTGGTGCCTGCAGTGAGATTTTTGTATGTACTGGCTCTGGTTTCTGTGTGTTCAGGTCCTCAGCCTCCTCTGAAGATGTCATGGATGTACAAAGAGGGTCTGGAGCTCTGTCCAGGGAGGAGCAACAGCTTTCCTTCTCTGCAGAGCTGCCTTAGCTCAGCCTCAGGGAAGTCAATAGGAGCTGCAGGAGTGCAGCACCTCTGAAAATGCAGCACATTCAGCAGCTTTTTACCTTGTTTCTTTCCAACAACTTCGAAGTCGTTATGGTGCTAGAGACTGTGCTGAGGTAAAGCAATTAGATACGGAGTCAGCTTGAGCATTCTCAAACATCAGGACTGGACGAGTCGACATCTGTGCTAAATATTTCAAGCATTTCCCTACTCCTTCTTCTGTTCACTGATTATTAGGTGTCACTTTAGTGTTCAGTCATATAAGTATGTGACTGAAGAGGAAATTAATTTCTCCCTACAAGGGAGACTTCTAATGAGGTATTTGTCTTGTGTTTAAAGCTAATTTCTTTAAACACAAGAGAAATAGGCATCTTCTTAGACTTGCTGAAGATCTAAGTTCAGTTTCTATAGGCTCTGTGATCTCAGTAAGTGGTTTGATCTCTCCACGCTACCTCTCCACTCCCAAACAAGGTAAATTAATGCACCTGTTGAGTGTTACAATTCTGCGTGCTGAAGGGCAGAGTCATCTGTGACCATGGGCAGTGTTTAGGACAAAAGGTCCTTTTGGTCAAGGTCTTCAGCACTTACTGCAGCATGTAATGTGCATCCTGTATGTGCAATGAATTGTTGCTCTAAGTGTGGCTTTAACCAAAGTTCTAATAAGCTGTAAAGAAGGCAAAAGTTTGCAAGACACACAGATATAGCAGATCTGTATAACACATATGTTCACGTACCTGTTTCTAGTCACTTTTTGCTTGGCTTTCCTTCTGCTGCTTATAGCGTCGTTGTAGCACTTCCTGGCACATATTGGTGCCTTCAACACGAAGGTGGTGTCACCTGACTGTAATTATAGAGATTTCCCCTGCAGGAATCCAGCCCTACAGCTATATTCAGAACACACAAAAAAAAGTGTGAATTAAAAATACATTTTTGCTTTTTTTTTTCTTTCTGAGTGTGATAACCAAGCACATAATTTCCTTTCCTTTAGTTTTTTCCTAAAATAAAGATAGGGAAGGCAGAAACATCATAGGATTATCTGAGCTTTTATACATCATTCATAAAGACTGCCAACTGTAGAAAGAACTGCATATGTAGAAAGTGCTACATATGTGATTTTTCTTCATTCTTGTTCTTTATCCATGGTTTACCAGAAAAAAAAAGCCTTATTTTAGTACGACCTGTAAATACTGCTATTGAAATAGTTAACAAAAATCAGAGAAAGATTTCTTTCCTCTCTCTACAGAATTCACCAAACATTTACACGTTATGCAAAGTAACAATTTTATCCTGTATAATACATTTGCAAGCCCTAATACTTCTCTTGACTCCTACAGAAGTCTCTGAAGTTTTATGAACCCTCGGGTTTCATGTGTGTTATGGATGGACAGGACAGCAGATGAAGCTAGCGGGAAGACCTATTGACAAATGAGGGAGACAAAGCTATCTAGACAAAGTGGGGACTGCAGAGTAATCTTTTGTGACTTTTCCCGGGGCGTGGCATATTTCTGGAACCCATTCTTTGTGACCATTTTTCCTTTTTAACTTTGACTCTACAGGAACTTTGTTTTTCTTGTAGCTTTCCCTGTGGTACCGGGCAACCAGAGTCAGGCACCATGAGTCTGGTGTTGCACAGATGCGGTTGCCAATGAATACCAGGTAGTACAGTTCAGGATAACTTGGCACAAATGCCTCTGTAGAGGCAGTTCACATCTCAGTATTTGTGTTATCTGATGACAATAGTACTTCAAGGTCTCTATTTAGATTGGGTTCTAATTGTACCAGGCATTTTCTCTGATTAAACCATTTTTATGTCTAGGTAAATTGTTCTGACTGATGCTGTTGATACAGAGTAAGATATTTCTACTCTCAGCCTTTGCCACAATTCCCTTTTGCCCCCTCTACATTGTTCTTTCAACATTTACCTTATCATTCCCTCTTTCGGGTCTGTAAAATTTTTCTAGTTTAACACAAACAAACAAAAAAATGCTCTCAAGTATGAAAATAAACACATCATTTAATATTATTGCCTCATTATTCAGTTGGGGAACCAAGATACAGGGAGATGAAGTGACTTGCCAGAGGAAAAGGAGGAAGGATGCAGGAAGAAAATTTAGCTCCTCTGAGTCACAGTTCAGCATCTTAAATTCTTTGTTCTGACTTCATCTTACCTCTGAGTGTTGCCCAATCTCTGTATGCTCAAACTTCCCTCATCTAAACTGTATCTCTTCTGATTTCAAAGGGTGGCTTGTCACACAGGACAGGCACAGAAGAGATTAAGGGGTTGTTCTAGGCTTTTCATCTCCGGAAATTTTTCTCCACTGCCACTGCTACAAGCTACAGTGAAAATGATGTGCTGGAATCACAACTTTCCCTTCACTATCTCAGATTTTTTTTTCCTTCTAGTATATTTTTTCTGTGAACTGTTTCTTTGCCAGCTTCTGCCTGGCAAGCATTGTCTACCTGCTTTGTGCATAAATGTCAGAGATAACTCAAGGGTGTGATTACCAGTTGGCCAGCTGCCATGTTGATCTTTAGGATTTAACTTTTCATCCACAAAAATGACATGTATTTATTTATTTGTATTTTAAAAGTTCCACTGGCTATTGTCTCTAGATGCATGAGTGAAAGTTTTTAGCCAAATGGAAAAATGTACTGCCTGAATTAATGTCCAGTAAGGAAAGTCCTTCTTGACTAGCCTAAACTAGCATATCCTCCCATATCTTTAAGTTCCTCCACGCTCTTTCTCAAAGTCTGGAGAAAATATGTAAGCTGCAATCTGCAGTGTGATCTTTAAGTGAAAAAAACATAGAAGCTGACAATCTAGTAGGGAAGTAGATTCCAGGATTCTGGATGAAGCACTGTACATTGCCCACTTTCAGTCAGATTAAAATGCACAAACTGCATTTTTCTTGCCTCCTTTGCCTGAAGCAGTGAGTTCTCTTTTGGTTTTTTACTCCATGCAGCTATCTACTATAGAATACATTAACACTTAAAAATCTAATTGAAAAAAAAACCAACCCAAACCTGTGCTCAGAACATAAAGTTAACTTGATTTCCAAAAACACCCCCCATTGAACTCAAGTATTAATGCCCAGAAGGGATGGTATCATTTCACACTGGTAGGCAGCTGAGCAACACGCAGCTGTTTGTTCACTTCTGCCCCAGTAGGGGTAGAATCAGAGGGCAAAAGTGGCAAAAATTGTGCATTGAGATAAAGGGAATTTAATTTTTTTTAAAGGGGATGGGTGGAAAAAAATACAAACTATAAAGAGAGGAGGGGAAAACCCACAATAAGTAAAACCAAATACAAAAAGTGATCCAGAAGAAAACACTTGCTCAGCACCAACTGGTGCCCAGCTCTGAGAAATGGCAGCTCGTGCCAGCCTCCTTCCCTCACTCCAGTTTTTTTGCTGAGCATGGCCTCATGAGGCGTGAGATAGCCATAGGGCTCAGCTGTCCCAGCTGTGTCCCCTCCCAGTTTCTTGTGCACCCCCAGCCTCGTCTCTGGTGAGGAAGTGTGAGAAGCAGAAAAGGCCTTGACACTGTGTAAGCACTGCTCAGTGATAATGAAAACATGCCTGTTTTAATTGAAAATCTAAAATGTAACACCA
Source organism: Regulus satrapa (assembly GCA_013396955.1). Classification (NCBI taxonomy): domain Eukaryota; kingdom Metazoa; phylum Chordata; class Aves; order Passeriformes; family Regulidae; genus Regulus; species Regulus satrapa. Next base: position 9,723 of record VWZN01003155.1, read on the forward strand.
CACAAGCTATTGTGAAGAAATTTAACTCTATCATAGTCAGAACCTGTGCAAGGGAAAATTACTAAATGGATGTGGACAGCTCTGCAGAGGCTTTATTCCTAAAATGGTAATAGTCCATTTTTAAAGCTGAAACATGGATAATGATTTGCACCAGTATATCAAATATATTGCCAAGAAACATAGTGGAATGTTGTTACAGATAAAATAGTAACAGAGAAGTCCGAAGCAAACAGTTACAATCAGCAAAACCTTTGAGATATTCCAAATGTAACGGAAGTCATGTTGTGTTTTAAGCAAAGAGACAGAGCTTCCAGAAGCTTGGTTTCAGCATGCTTATGGAGTAATGGGGCAAATGCCCAGGATCTGTTTTTATCAGTACTTATCAGATGCAAAAGTGCATCTTTCTCAGCTAATTCTTATAGTTGTCCCTTCACTTGCAGAATCCAATTCCTCTGCACTTCCTTGAGCTTATAAAGTTTTTCTAATATGTTCCTTAACTGGTGGGCTCTGAGTTTTTCTTACAGTTTCTCCTTCAATCCCAGTGTGATTTGCAAGCATTCCAAAGGTCTCTAGTTTTCAAAGCTATTTCTTGCTTCTAATGTATCCATTTTTTGCTACATTTTGTTATTTTATTATGGCAAAGTATGGCAGGACATTTCCATGATCTCTGCCTTCAGCTGCTCATCGATTTAATCCGAATTTTTGCTCTGCAGTTCTAATTGTTAGATTTGTTGTCCTTGTTTTTCAGTGTGTCCCTGGTATCATCCACTTCTCTGAGTAGGTCTTCTGCTGATATCCTCCAGCAGTTTGCACTGGCCTGCTATCATCTGAACTTATCCTTCAAATCTTCACTTTCTTTCAGTAAATTCCAATTTCCAATACCCAGCTCTGCTACTGTTTCTCTGAGGTGACATATTTTATTTTGTATGTTTTCATTTTTGAAATACAGTTTATTAACCAGAGAGGTTCTTATGTTAGGGGAAGAAAGCATGGTCAAGGGGGCAGAACACTGCTGTGTTCTGACAGCCTCCAGCCTGTCCAGGTGTGACATAGTATGGATGTCACTATTCCATGGTTCCAAACTGCCTGCTCCTACTAGGTGCCCCCCTTGCTTGCAAGATGTTGTGGAAAAAAATTACCATAAGGTGTTTTAAGAAAACTAAGAGCTACAGGGTAAAATTACTTAATTATAAATCAGTTGAGAGTTAAACAGTGCACAGAAGTATAGCATTTTCCAAAAGAGGAAAGTGTTTAACAGAGTGGTGAAAGGCACCAGGGTAGGATTGATGCTTTTGGTATGTTTACCAAATGAATATTCGGAGAGCTGTTATGAACAGTGAAGTGACCCCATTTTTAGATGACATAGCATTCTGCATGTTAGAGCAATTCCTGCTGAATTGTGCATGAGATTCTTAGATAACAGTAGTCATTTAGAGACAAACGCGAAAATCATGGTGCCTAGATCAATAGAACAGCAATTCCGGTAACATTAGCAGCAGCAAGGAGAATTTGTACTGCATTTGAAAAAACGGTAGAGTGAACAAAGACTTAGTGGGGTGTCCTTCCAGCAGAACTCCTCCAGTCCTCTCTCCTTGGGTCCTATCCATGGCAATTCTTGTCCTTGTGTTCTCTCCAGCCTGAGCCTGTGGTTGTGTACCCTATATTGGCAGTATGTTTTTTTCATGCCTCTGCTGTGGGTATTTTCAAGGTAAGAAGCAGCCTAGAATCACTGTCTGTTAAATACTTTTGAAAGTGAGATATTTTTGTGCGCTGTTTAACTCTCTGCTAATTTCTAATGAAGGAATGTAACCTTAAAGTGTACAATAGCTATATTGTACACTATAAACACTATAAACACTCTCATTGCTATTCTCAAACAAGTCCCATCATCACACACTGCAATACCAAGACAATCAAAGCAGGCCGTGTAGGGCTGGCTACACTATTCTCCAGTGGAGGTCTGTGGCACCTTTAGAGCAATTGGAATAATTAGAGCTGTTGGAATAATTAATGAGTTTTCCAAGTCCAGCTCATCAATCTTCAAAGTTTCTTCAGTGTGTCTGTCAGCAATTCTTTTGCTTTGCTACCGAGTGTCCTCTCTGGGGCTGAGACCACAGCTTCCATTAGACTGGCACATTCCTACACCAAATCCTCACTGTGGTGTGTCGTGGCTTTTCCAGCACTCCAATTCCTTCTTCAGTTTGGTGTCACTTGTAGCAGGCTGAGCACAACCCACACCAAATGTCTCACTCCCCATTCTCAATGTCTGGAGTACATACCTTATCCACAGCAGCAAAGGCAGACGTTCATTAAATGGAGCCTGGGTAGCAGAGCAGGATTTTATTCAGTTGCAGTATATACCTTTTTGTCTGAATGAATTTAGGTGAGCTGTATTAGTACCAAGGTTGGTTTTTTTTCACCCTCTCTTTTATTCTGCTTTTTGGCAGTGTCTCTCCCCGTCATTTGAAACCTATTAGGAGGTGTATGGCACTGCAGAACCAGCAACTTTCCAAAGGATCTTCCCTGTCTCTGCTGATTCTCCTTCACTACTGTTACATAATCCTTTCCTTCTGGATGAGTTATTCTTCCATTTTCTGCTGTTCTAGCATGAAATTACAAAGCCCCATACTGCAAATTAGATTTCAGTAGGGATATCAGATGTATCAAGAATGGCAATTCCAAATGGCCTCAAAAAAATGCCCTTTAAAAATGTCTCTTGAATGGAAGCATCCACTAATATTGTAGGAAAAAGCAGGACAAAAAGGCAACAGGAGCAACAAAGATTGTGATATATTTTGCATTGCAAAGTTGGATCTTGTTAGCATCATTTTCAGTGTGCAAAGTCCTTGTTGTTTCAATAAGACTGGGACATGCTGGAGCTCTGCATGTGGAGTGACTCACGTCTAGTGAAATACCTCTGAACAACGTCCCTTTAAACTACACTTCTCTAAGAAGCAAAAAGGGTGGGTGAAGAAAGAAGGAGATTCATAAATGTGCCATGAATTTCTAGAAAAGGGAAACCTTGTTAGGAGAGATGAAGTTATGTTCCAGCTTTTAACCCATCCAGGGTTTGTTCATCATAGCTGACCTTCACTGCAGCACCCCTCCAGCAGCTGCACAAAACCCGTGAGGGACTAAGGAGAGTGAAAATCACTGGAAAAACCTGCTGGTGACTCTTCAGTGGCTACAGGCTGCCTCTGGAGGACTCCATGTGGCAGTTTCAGAAGTGCAGCCTCCCTGCCACTGAGGCTGTATATCGATGGAGGAAAGATAAATTCCTGTAGACAACAGTGGGGGAATATTACCACTTGAGGAGGAAAAGTTCAGCCTTCAAAACTAAAAGAAGCTGCTCATTGGACCACTGTGGTTTGTCATTTAGATTCAACATCATTTAATCTATTGGTATTATTGGAAAATAAATTAAATAATCTAATTTTTTATTTGAATGGAAGTTGGAAAGCCAGAGAGTTATAGCACAGATAAACTGGACCTGCTGTATTTAAGGAAGTATTCAGGAAGTTTGGAGAGGGGATAGGTAAAAGGCAGCAAAGAAAAATGCCATGTTGAATAACATGGAATTACTCTAGAAATACTCTATAACAGCAGAAATCAGAAAGTTATCATGTATTTTAAGCTCATTCCTTGTTTGACAGAATGATTGTTTATATCAAAAGGAAGTTGTCAAAGGAAGGAACTGAAAATTTGGCCCTAACTTAATTTCATACTCCCCTTGATTTGGACTGGTAAGTACCAAATTAAGTGCTAATCAAGAGGTCACAAAACATTATAGAGATGGATGGTCTCTGCTGATTACAGTTTAAAAAATTAATTTTGTTTGCACATTTAGACAATACAGCAGTGCATTTCTCCTAAAATTAGTTTTACAGTATTTAAAACTTTTCATGCACAACAGTGGAAAGCACTGAGAAGAGATCCTTCTCACTTCAGACCCTTGTCTTCCCTATCCCCCCTTCAGTGCTTCTTCACTTCCATTCACAAAACAGCAGGAGAGAGAATTCAAACAGAAAATCATGTTGTTCTGCTTTCCCTTTTATCATATTCCATACTTGACCCAAAAAATCAGGAAGCAGTTAAAAGCTTCTGTTTCAATTGCCTATCCTGTTCAAATTCTTCCTCATTTTTGTCTAAAACTTTGCTTTTTTAAAAAAGCTTGCCATTCCAAGAATGTGCTTGAATGTGTGTGTTTTTACAGACATTTCTGTGCCCTTGTTCTTTCAGTCAAGTGATATTACAAAATGTCTTTTCATTTGTAAGTGTTCAATCATTCCTGTAATAAACATATCCTTCAACAAAATCCTCAACCTTAATGCTTCTCAAATGTCTCTAACGATTTCTAATTTACTGACATTTTCCCCAAGCCCCTCATCAATTTAACTATTCAAATTGCTAACACTGTTAATAATTCCTCAGTCTCCAACAGACCCACTGCAGACCTTGAAATCCCTCTGCTGCCTCTGCAGACAAGAGCACATCTGGATGTGCATCCATACCGTGCCAGATCAGGGTATTTATTAGCCTGGCAGCAGTCTCATCACCACGCAGTAAAATGATTAACAGCTTCATTCTCACCATTGCTATCCAGAAGGGCCTCTCACAGGGTCATTTCCTGTCCTTGTTTCTGTCTTACAGTGGGGTAATTTCACTTAGTTCAGAGCACGTGGAGCAACAGAAGCACAAGGGTCTGTACTGCTAAGGGCTTGTGGGGAAGATTTTGAGAAACATTTGGAGCTGCATACCAAATTGCAGATTTTGCTTTGAAAAAGTCCAGATGTCTGTACTTTGGGCAAGATTTGAAGGGAAAGCAAATGCAACCTGACCTGTCTTCAGACAAGAGCCCAAATTTTCAGAACAGCCCAACATATTCTGTACTGAGACATTTGGGCTGAAGATACTGAAATCAGCTCTGCATGACCCTGCTGCAAACCAGCTGAACTGCTCTTACCCTGTGCTATGTGAAAAGCATTTGGAAAGGGCTCATCTGTAGGAGGCAGTTCAGGCCTTGGAGTGTTTTGAATTCCAACTTTCTGGACAGAGCTCCCATGCAGTGGTAGCTTGTTAAGTGGCTTACCTCAAAATTTCCTGGACAGAAGTGCTCCTGTCTGCGGTGGTACACATGCAGCTAGTAAAGTTACACGTGACAGTCCCCTAAAAGAGACCTTCCTGCTTGCACATGCAGAACAAAGAGATGAACTGCCTCTGCCGACACTGCCTCGGTCAATGAAAATAACCAAATTTGGACAGGAGACGCATGGTCTGCAGCAGATAGCCAGGAGAGCGGCTGTAAAACTACAGTGCTTCAAGAGGGAATCCTGGAGAAGCACAGCCCACTAATTAGAGCATGGTAATTGGAGCATAAATCTTTACCTGGTAAAGATTTCTAGAGCCAATGTCTTTAACCACAGATTTCTTGGTAACCAAGCTACTTAAATCTTCTGGGTCTTGGTTTTCTTGTTTGTGAATTTATGGTTGAGATAACCATCCCTGGGCGATGTAATTAGCTTGTGTTTACAAAATGCTTTGTGATATTGTGAGGGATGTTACTGGCTGCATTCAGGGAGGGATTTTTCCGTGGGATAGCGTATGTGTGTTTTTCAGCCTGTCTTGACAACCGTGTGTTTCATGACACTGGGGTATTAAAAATTTCTGAGCAGCTTGAGTGATGGTCTCAATGCCTTTGGAATTGTGGATAACTATGAAAAGTTGTCCACTGAAAAGAGAAATCTGCCTCTCTGAATAGTATTTGCTTCTTGAAAAACAATTTTGCTTCCATGAAAAACAAGGTTAGAAACGAATCTAGGAAAATAATGGCAGAATGAAATGTCAGGTCTCCACTCAAGTAGCATCTTGAGGAAAATAAAAAATATTATCTTGTTGCTCTGATGACTTCCTATGAGGACTACAAAGTTCACAGATTCATAGAATATGCTGAGTTGGAAGGAATCCATCAGGATCATCGAGTCCAACTCCTCGCCCTGCACAGGACACCCTAAGAGTCAAACCCCATGCCTGAGAGCATTGTCTAAACTGTTCTTGAACTCTGTCAGGCTGGTGCTGTGACCACTTCCCTGGGGAGCCTGTCCCAGTGCCTAAACACCTTCTGGGTGAAAAACAATATAAGAAAGCAGCCAATGTAAGAGATGAACATGCATTAGAAAACATAAGATCAGGGTTTAAAGCTCTTGATGTTGCCATTGCATTAACACAAAATCTTTATTTGCAACCCTTACTCTGCCAATAGAAAGGAGAAAAGAAAAAGTCACATTGTCTGCAACTCCATGTTGACCACAATCAGATTGTTTCTCAAAGAATGAAGGAAGAAAATCATAGAGCCATTTGGGTTGGAAAAGACACTTGAAATCAAGTTCACACGTAATCCTAACTCTGCCACTAGACCGTATCCCTACACCCCACATGTTCACATCTTTTACAAGGATGGTGACTGCACCAGTTTGGAGAGCAGCCTGTTCCAATGTCTGATCACCCTTCCAGTGAAGAAATTTTTCCTGACGTCCAATCTGAACCTTCTCTGGCACAACCTGAGGTCAGTTTATCTTGTCCTATCACTTGCTACTGGTTGCTTCCTATCAGTTGGGACCAACCTCACTGCAGCCCCCTTTCAGGCAGTTGCAGAGAGCGATGAGGTCTCTCCTCAGCCTTCTTTTCTCTGGATTAAACAGCCTGAGCTCCCTCAGCCTCTCCTCATAGGACTTGTGCTCCAGACCCTGTCTATTCATGCCCTGTTGTCCTTCTCCAGACATGCTCCAGCCCTCAATGACTTTCTTGAAGTGAGGAGCCCAGTGTTGGACAGAGATCCTGATGTCCCACCTCAGAGTGCCCAGTTAGAGAGAGAGAGAGAGAGAGAGAGAGAGAGAATCACTGACCTTCCCAGGCACCAAGTTTAGACTGACAGGCCAGTAGATCTGTGGATCCTCCTTCTGGCCCCTTTTGAAGATGTGCACCACATTTCACTTCAATCAAATGAGAGCTCCCCAGTTAGCCAGGTCAGCTGACAAATGATTGAAAGTGGTGGAAGCACTTCCACCAGCTCCCTCAGTGCAACAGATTTGTTTGTGTCTAAGTGGTGTAGCAAGTCACTTGCATTATTTGGTCTGTATCTGTTCCTTGTCTTCCAGCTCAGGGAAGCTAGATACTCCAAGGACAACTGGTCTTATTAAAAACTGAGGCAAAGGTGGCCTTAAATACTTAGGCCTTTTGCTTATCCTTTTTCTATGTTTCTCCCTGCATTCAAGAAAGGATGGAGATTCTTCTTAGCTGCTCTTTTGTTGTTCATGTATTTATATAAACATTTTTGTTGTCATTTCTTGCACTTGTTAAATTAAATTCTAGTTGGGCTCTGGGCCTTTTTATTTTTTCCCTAAATAACCTCACAATATCCTTGTTGTCCTCCTGAGTTGCCCACCCCTTCCTACAATGTTTATACACCTTTTTTTTCCCTGTGTTCCAGCCCAGCTCATCTTTGTGCACATGGGGACAACCCACTCCTGTGTCTTTAGAATTTTCTTCTTGAAGAATGTTCAGTCTTCCTCACTCCTTTGCCCTTCAGTCTCCCAAGAGACTTTTTCAAGTCCTAAACAGGCCAAAGTCTGCTCTCTAGAAGTCCAAATTTGCAGTTCTGCTGACCCCACTCCTTACTTTCTGGCAATCCCAAATTCCCTCATTTTGTGATCATTCCAACAATCACACCACTCACCAGCCCTGCTCTGTTCACAAAGACTGCAGGGCACTACAGTATGTAAGTGACTCCATGAAAGGGGCAGAGCAGCTTACTTCTCTAAGAAACAAAGAGGAGATTGTCTGGTGCTCAGAAATTGGGCCATGATGCATAAAGGTTCATTTAGGTGACTGAGTTGGGTGGGTTGCCCAAATGAATCTTAGTGTATGTATGCATGTATGTGTGTAGATAGATCTACATGCATAACTGGGGGAGGTGGGTTTTTTAGAATTAGGAAGAGAAGGAAAGAGGAGATCATATGCCTATCTGCAACCCTGTGCTGAAACCAGGGGAAAAACCACCCTGTCAAATGATAGTAAGACCAAATGGGGACATTAGGTTACTGACTCCCAGCCACTCAAGGTGTATTGGAAGGAAGATTGGGCCTCTGCCTTCCTTTTTCTGACAGCTATTCCTTACAAATTCAGGGAAGGTACTCATTAATCTTCCTCTGTTTGATTTCTGTATTTCTGAAGAATTTTAAATAGACAAGTGGGGCCAGTTCACTTTCCCTTGCAAGGTACTTTCTCAATTGCTTTTTACCTTTGAGACCTTGTGCACTCCAGATTTTTGCAGTGTCTGCTTTAGAGCTCAAATCCTGACTTAGGAGCCCACATCTTTAAGCACAGTCCTCAATATTATGACTGGAAGCAGGAATTACCTATGATGTTTTAATTCTGTCTCTGGCCTATCCATAAAGCAGCTTAGTTTCTTGTTCTCATTCTCTTCATATCTCTTTAAAAAACCTTGTTTCTTCTGCCTGTAAAAGAAGGACTGCTAAGAACAACTTGAAAAAGTAGACTCTGCCTTGACGTTAATAATTAGAAGGGTCCTTGTAGTGATCAAACACCCTGAGCTATAAACATGCTATCTGCATGTGCCAGAAAAATAACTAAAACATAGAGTATAAGATTCTGTGGAATCTTTCTCCCCTAGAAACCGCTTTGATGATGTGAAACATTCTTGTGTAAACCTCAATGGAAAGAGAAAGAGAGCACCAGTTTAGTTGCATATGACAGAAGTGACAGTGGCAACTTGAAGTTTAACAAGCCCAGTCTACACAGGAAACTGAAGTAATTCTAAATTAACATAACTAATTAGCAGCCTGAGATAACTTAATTGCTATGCAAAACTTCCCAGTTTTAGTTGGCATTCTGTATTAACTACTATGTAATTATTAAGGCACCATACTCAGCACCAGCAACTTAATTATCATTAGTATTGCTCCACTCTCAAGCTTGAATGCCGATGATTAATAAACCACAATTATTTACATTGTAATTGTGGTATTTTAATTAAACTGAAAATGCACTTCGTTTGCTTTTTGTCAGAGTGTTAATTTTTTTAAATTAAGGTCAAACCTTTTTGTCAAGCTTTTTTTTTTTTCCTAATTGCAAGTTAGATAGACTGATTTCTTGTCATCTCAAGAAAACATTGTGACTGTTGTTAACAAATGAGTCTGAGTAATAGAACAGCCTCATTGCTCTGGAGTAATGTAAACCCAGTGCTGATAAACAATACCTTGATATGTGTTTTCCATGATTCTTAAGTAACTTCATTGTGTAAGTCCCACTTAATTTTCTTTTAGAATTAGTCTTTGTAAGGCTCAGTTTGTTACATTATGACAATATTTGGAAGGTCCTGTTAAGACCAAAGAATTTACAGATGTACAAGATGTCAAGACCAAGGGTGAGAGGGGAAGTGTTGGCTTACAAAAGTGAAATGATCTGCTCATTGTCACCTAATATGTTACTGTCAGAGCCAGGAATAGAGTCAAGGCCTCCCAACTCTTATTTCTGTGCTCTGATGCTAGATCACATTGCACATAGCAAGTTTAGAAATGTCAATTTTGTGGAGAGAAAGAGAATAAGTCTCTATTTTCACAAAAGTGCTCCTGGCCTTTAGATTTTAAATGGCCTCAGATTTTAAAATGCATTTTTGTAACTCTTCTCATTTCAAGGGGTTTCTTTCTGATTTACATTATTGTTAGATGGGTCAGGCACAGAATTAATAGCTTTCCTCAGAATGTCTAAACACAGTAAGACTTGCTTTTACAGAGGAAGAGTGATTTCCCTGCCATTACTCAGAGAAATTTACTTTTTATTGCAGCAAGTTCTGCCCCAGTTTTTGCCCTCTGAGAGACTCTCAGCATTAGCCATTAGAAACTTTATAGGTAAGCTTCAGTTTCTTTTTATATAGCCAGAATTTAACTTAACTCAAAATGTCAATGTGTTTGCCTTGGGGGAGAATAGGAAGGAGAATTACCCAGTCTATTTCAGAGATTAGTCTTACTTGTGCTTGCTTTATTGCTATATCTTCCAAGTTACAGGACTGGAAGCCCAGAGGTGAAATGGCTGAACACTGGATCAAAAGCCTGTGTTTGGGGAGCAGAGTGAGAGAGGATTTGTCAGGCAGACTGACTGAAAGCCATGATAGACAGAAAATGAAGACTGGAAAAGATCCAGAGGGGGAAAAATACCTGTCCATTTAGAAAAGAAGCAGGTTATGGAAAGGAGGATGCTTTTAGCTGGGCTGCTTAAAACAGAAGCAAGAAAATAGCAGACTTTGGAAGCTGAAGACCATATAGGAAGCAAACTTGAAAGGTGAGAAGGGGAAGAGAAGAAAATGTTATAATTGCAGTGCCATTTAAAATATCTAATCTCTGGCCTGGGCAAATCCAAGACCTCTGTACCTGCTCAGCCCAGTACAACAATGAAATGAGTGACTGCCAAGAAAGTGGAAACCAATTGTCTGTCCGTAGCGATAATGCAGATATCTCTGGAGCTGCATATTAAGCACTGGATGTGACTTACACAGGTAAAGATGGTCTTAGTCTACAGGGAAGGAAAGTCCAGGTCTGCTATGCAGATTTACAAATACGTGCCTATAATTTCTAATTTTTAGAGATGTCTAGTAAAAAGCTGCACCACAAAAAATCTTTTCCCCTTATGGAATAACAATAGGTAACTAAGGCATAAAAAAAGAAAAACCACACAAAAACTGATGCAAAAGCAGATTAACAGCTAACACGAAGAAGCCTTTTGTGAGAAAACTCATGCAAGCCTTCCCATCCACTTCAAATTTCCCTTTTACATTGGAAAATCCTCATTTTTAAAGATGTAATTAGCAATAATTGTAGGGCTTTGTGCTCTTGTCATTTGAATCCTCTGCCGCCGTAGCTTCTGTGAAGCTGCTGTGGTCTTGTATAAGCAAAAGAAGATATAAAGCCCCTACTCTAGGGATCACTTGCTTATTGTTTTTGCTACAGATCTCTTAATATCTGGAGATTATTTTTCAGTTACTTAAGCAGTTCTGTCTGAATTTCAAGACATTGTAATAATGAGCAGGGTGAGGACAGGGGATTTCTAGACATTAAGAGGAGTGCTTTCATTTAGTCCTGAAGCAGACATATAAAGTTAGGGATGGCAGCTTGATTCCTGAAGCTATTGGAGGCTTTGGGAATGACAGTACTTGCCAATTTAGTGAGGAGATAACTGAGCTGATTTACTACAGCTAAAGGCTGGGCTCCATTCTCTAGTGCTGTACAGCCATCACAGAAGTGTCCTCCATGATGGTCTCATTAGCTTGGAAAGATCTCAGCTGAATTCTGCGGCTTAGATAAAACAGAAGGACACTAAAGCTTTGCTCAGATTTATTATCAACATTCTCATCTGTATCTGGTGAGAAGAGTGACTTCTCTTCCAGAGGTAATCCCTGCCAGAGTAATCCCTACTCCTATCACTTCAAGATTACTTGGCTGCATTTTACTTTATCTCAATGCCCCCGGGAAACTCAAGCTGAGGAACAATTCTATGACCAATTTTCAAAGCAGCATCATGACAAAATTACTATTACACCAATATTTCTGGGTCCGTAGCAGCTGCTACTAGGTTTTTTAATGGAGTTTAAAATGCTAGGATCAACCTGTAAATCCCTAAATTTATGTGATATAGTTACCATAGGGACTGCCTCTTGATTCCTTCAAAACTTTCCTGGCAGAGATTTCTGGAAACACTTCAGTGGGAATTCTCTGACTACAAATCAACAGGGTCACAGTCAGAATGCTTTTCACAGGGATTGGTTAAGGGCAGGAGATACTTGGGATGAAATATGTGTTGGGTAAAAGTGAAATTAATAGGTTTGTGCAATTTTACTATGAATTTCATGTATTTGCAGTTCAGAGAGTAGGAGTGAACAGCAGGATATGCGTCTCCTCTGCACAGGGACTTTTATGAACTTATATCCATTTAATTACTCCTCTATACTTAATGCTTTTGGGGCGAGAGACTGAGTAATGATCTGATGCAAAGCACTGTCACCTGAAAAATTTCTATTTAGATTCAGTGGCTCTAGAGACCTATTAAAAGGAACAGCCACAGCAAAAGCACTTACAAGAAATCCAGGCTAGTTAAATGTTAACTTCTGTATAGAATAATAATATTTTCATAAAGCAAAGTCACAAAAGTATGATCTTCATGCAACAAATTAGATAAATCTTGAATGCTTTCCATGATTTTTCAATATTTTCTATTAATTTCATTTAAAGGGCCTTTTGTTATGACTACTTGCACCTCCATATGTTGTCCTTCATATGTTTGGCATGTAATATACTTCTGATTTTTAAACATGAAAGAAAAAAAAATACATAAGGCCAGGATGAATTGTCCCATGACATGGGTGAACATATTCACCTGTCACATCAAAGAGTTTTGTCAGAAGATGGAGCATTGCAAAGATATCAAGATCTATATTTCATTAAGCAAGTAAATACAGACATACTAAAAATGCATGGAATAATAAGACACATCCCACTTGAATATAAACAGGATTTGATTTTGATGTAAACCATGACCATTCAGAGAAGTATACACAGTATACATGTTTTTTATGCCCAGTTGCTTTTGCCACAACTCCTTTCTTCATCAATTCTTTTTATTGGTGAATTCACAGGGAAAGTAGAAAACAAGCAGTGCCCACCCCTCCACTGTTATAGTATTTGCTTGTGGGGTTTTTAAAAATTAGGTTAAGTTTATGTTTATTTTAGTTAGATCTTTCCTAGATAGAACTAGATAGATTTTCTTTTAGATAGTATATGAAGTAATTGGGGACTTAAGGAGTCTGTCTGTTTTTAAAACTTTAATAAGTAATCCCTCTGGGCCTTTTACAGCTAAACACCAATTTTCCCATTCTCTTTGTGTCCTCCAGTTTGAATTTCATGTCTGTTTCTGAGTTCCACATGATATCCCCCCCTCATTGCCAAGGCTGATAGGTGAGTAGCACCCTATAGAGGGACATAGTTCTCTATAAAGGGAGCAGTGGAAGTTTAGAGCTGGATCCGATGGGCTCATGCTTAAGGTAATCCCTGATACCCTGGGAAACTGTACTTGTTCCTTGCCACTGTGGCAGTCTTCAGAAAACATGCTGCAAGAGTAGAAGCCACATATTTTACATGTATTCATTAATTGCTTCCTACGCTTTAAGTATCTGATCAGATGAGCTAAGAATTCACAGCTAAAATTATCATCAGTGAGAACTGTTTCATTTATAATGCCCAACACAAAGTGAGGAAACAATTTGCACTCAATCACTCTGTCTCAATTTCCATCTGGAAAATGTGAACAAAAATAATTAAATTAACAAGACTGTTGTGGGGAAAAAAGTGTGAAGTACTGGCATACTACAGTGATGACTGCCATGGGAAAACCCACAGGGAAATTAACAATCATCTCTTTTGAAGGGTTTGATCCATATTTAGCAAGTAAGTAAGATCTGCTAAGAGCACTGATACTGAAATTATTTTTATTGCTGGCTAATATTCATCCCTCTTTGACTGAAAGTGGTGTAGTCACCTGAAAAAAAAAAAATCCTGGTATGAGATTGTATTGCATTACAACAGCTTAAGTCAGAAACTTCTCAGCATTAAAGCTGTCTGGCCTTTTAACCTTAGTGATTAAGCTAGTGTTATTCATATGATCAATAGCAAAGCCATGGCTGAATACAATTCCAAAAAATTGTTTTCTAAATAAACAAATTAAGGATACAGCCTCTATGTAGTGTGTAAAGGCTCCATGGATCATCCCCAAATTTACAGCATATAAGCTGTGAGTGAATTTTCCGATAACTTACAAGTAAATCCATTAAGTAGATTAAGTTAAATTAATTAAAAACAGTGTCCTACTAGAGATCTGTCATCTGTGACACATTTGATTTGGACACGAATGACCTTCCTGAAAAATAACATAGATACAGCCAACTTTTCAGATAGCAAAAAACCTACCATAAATCCCCTCTTTGAAGACATTCAGTGGAGGTTAGCAATTGTTATAATTATTTAGGTTAGCGACAAGCTTGAGTCAAGTTAGCATGTGTCAGCATTTGTGGAGATCAAGCAGAGAAAAATTAAATAGGGGTCTGAATGTCTTAGTCTGATCAGGGAAAAGCAACTCTAAAACTGTTAGCTGGCATGAAGACTCAGGAGAGTAATGAACTGGCAGTTTAAGTGATGATTAAGCTGAATAGTGTCTGCCAGGAGGACACAAAAGCTCTGTCACTAGGGAAGAAAACCAAAACCACAGCCTCAGAGACTGACAGCTTCTCATCCCAATATCCTCATATTCTTTTTTCTATATCCCCAGAAGACTTGGGAGAAATGCAGGCTTCTTCAGAGCACAGTGAAGCAGGAAAACCCCAAGTTACATACTGAGTCTGTATTGAATGTCCCAAGAGTGACATCTAAATAGTGTTCGTGTCTGGAAATGGCTCTAGGTAAGCACTCTGACTACTTAATCCTAAGCTTACATTTACACGTGGGACTGAATTTGTGCCTGTGATTCCCTGGATCCTGACCACTTTCTCATCCTGAAAAATTTTGTCTAACTTTGCCCTTCTCAGGCGGTTGCTCCTTAAGGTGCCTTTAGACAAAAACACAGTGAAGATTACATTATTTCTAGAAAGACCAAGGGGCTCTAGTCTGATGTTTATATTATCTGCTTTGTCTTCTCTCTGTCCTTGGTGCACCTCCAGCTGTGAATCTTTGGAAAGCTCCTGCCCTTGTGCCTAAGCTGCTGTGCGGAGCAGAGAGATGGACAGTGCCTCATTGGCCACTGCTGGGCGACACCAGCCCATTACCAAATCTCAGATGCTATGGGAAAAGTGTTTTGTTCACGTGCTGGGGGTCCCAAATAACGCTTTTCATTATCTGGGATTTTGGAGAGGTTTTTATGCATAACATTATTGACAGCTTGTTGTCGTTTAACACCAGCCAGCAACCAAGCCCCAAGAAGCCACTCACTCCCCCACCAGCAGGATCAGGGACAAAATTGGAAGGGTAAGAGCTGCAAAATTTGTGGGTTGAGATAAAGGCAGTGTGATAGGGAAAGAAAAAGCAGCGCACACTGGCAAAGCAAAGCAAGGAATTAATTAATTGCTACCCACGCTCAGCCATCTCCAGGAGAGCAGGGCCCCATCATGTGTAGCCATTACTTGGGAAGACAAACACTTTAACTCCAAAACTCCCCCCCCCTTCTTCCTTTTCCCACCCCTTTATATGCTGAGCATGATGCCATATGATGTGGAATATTCCTTTTATCAGCTGGGGTCAGCTATCCTGGCTGCATCTCCTCCCAAACTTCCCATGCACCCCCAGCTCCCTTGCCAGTGTGGTAGTATGAGAAGCAGAAAAGGTCCTGTGCAACCCTGCTCAGCAACAACAAAAACTTCTCTATATTATCCTCATGCTTTCCAGCACAATGCCAAAACACAGTCACTCTGAAGAAAATTAACTTTACCCCAGCCAGAAGCAGCACACAGCTGCAGGGAAATGGGGCTATTCCTTCAGTCATCACTGATTTGTTTGCCACAGGTCTGTCCACAAGGGATGGTGGAATATGAGAGCTTTGCTACAGGTACCTGCCAGAAGCTACATTGAAGAGAATTTCAGTATCCCTACGTGTCCATCAGTTTGACTCTTCATAAGGAAGTCACTTTGGTACCAGTTTACAGACTGGAGCTGAAAGTATCATTTTTTCTTGAAAAACAGAGGCCTTGGGGAAATCAGTGGGAAGACAGAGCTGTAACTCAGAACAAGTTACAAATGAAGTGAGACAGATGTTTTTACAGAAAAGTTCTAATCCACAATGTAAGTCAAAATTTCTGTAAATGGGAACAATGGATGCATTGGTTTATAGAGGTGTACAGATTATCTCCCCAGTTTGTATACAAACACTAAATCAATGGGATTCCTGTGTATGCAAAACTTAGTCAGGTCGATTATTTCTATTGGGTGTTAGAGTCTGCCTGCAAGATAAATTGCACAAACGTTTACTGAAACCAAAACCAAGGCTACTGTGAGATGTACTTTGAAATCTAATGCAACACATACTTGAAGAATGAGTTTACATTATAAAAGGCAAAATGACAAAAACAGTTGTCAGTAAGCACTGTAATGATACAGATAACGTCTCCCATTATTTGTCTGGCATCTGTACACTTCTGCTTGCATTGCTGTTCTACCCCCGTTCCTAAATCGTGGCAGAATGTAAGACTTCTGTGTTTATTCATGTTTCTACAAAGTGTTGTGTGAGCAACTGAGGATGAAGGAGAGTTGAGTACTATCAGGCAACTCAAGGCAACCGGTTTGTTAGCTACCCCAATTTACCTCTACTTGTGTCCTTTCAAGTAGGCCACCCTCACTGAACTTAAACTCCCATAAAGCAACACCACCACCTACAGCTCAAACATCAAACTCTTCACCATATGCTAATTGCACCTCTGTCCTGAGCTAAAAGCTTTATCACATCTAAGAGTAACAGATTACTTCTTTTGTAAATATGTAGTATCACTTTAATTCTTATTATCCAAAATGGAGTTTGGTTTGGAAAGAGAAGTACCAAAAGAAACGAACATGTTAATGTGCAACTCCACAATGCACCTTGTTTAAAAGAAAGATCCTTCTCTGCGTCTTCATCCTGCATTTTGACTTCTGCATTCCAAGAATCACCGTGAAATGTCTTTCTGCCCTGTAAGCAGAACATTTTAGTTCCAGAGCAATCCAAGTTCCTCGTCAAATAGTGCTTCTGTACTTCTGTGAAGAAAACTCCCTTTGTCAGCAATGGGAACTCATGGGGTGTATGTCACAGAGACTTATTTTCCTACTACTAAAAATGGATAGGTCAGTATAAAAATAATTTTCCTCCAATCATTTTTCAATAATTATTTCTTACTTTGGTTCTTCATCCTGTGCTGCCAAACGTGTCTTGGACAGGCTGAAAGGGATACTTCTCCCTTGCTTTCACAACGGTGGGTGCAAGGCTGCATTGTACAGTTGAGAGAACCATGGTCTCCGTGGTGACAGTGACAGAGAAAGCTAAAATCTTGTTACTTGCAGATAATAGAAGTTGAAAGGAACTAAGAGATCCCACAGATGATATCCTGTCCCATGGTCTTTATCCATTTCTCCCCAAAGAAGTAAAGCAAATTTGTAAGTGGCTTTTGACTCCTTGTCTGCCCCAGAAAGCTGTGTTAGTGGTTTTTTGTACTAGCAGAGTCTGGGTCTTAGAGAAAACACAAAAGCTTCAACACAGAAAAGGGCAGTGATTACCTGAATTTATTTCATGTAACCTTGCCTGTGCCTGTTTATGCACCATGTTTTCTATTGTCACCAGATGTACAGTTATGCAGAAAAATGCATACAAATGGTTCTTAAGATGCAATCCTAAGCCACTCACGTAGCTGTTAATAGCTTTCAGCACCAAGATATTGGTTTATAGCTTTGGCATCAGTCCAGTCAAGAAAGCTCTGTTCAAGTCTTTTGTACTGTGTTTTCACATGATTAACCAATTCATGTTCAAAGGAGGCTTAAATATGTTGCCTAAATATTTCGAGGAACGGTGCATAACAGTCATCAAAATTTTTAAAAATTAAGAAATGAGTGTGTCAATTTACTGGCAGCTTTGTTTAAATAGAAAGCCAAAAGTTCATTGGAGAGGGGAATTTCTCTGAGGGAAAAGCACAGAAAGCTCAATAATATTTCACTTCAAATTTCACAGTCCATGAGGTCCATGGTACTGATACTAATTTACACTCGCTGAATTTCTGAGCTTCTCTTTTTCTATTTCCAGACCCTTACAGTATTCATGGCATGGTATATATTATATTAATACTTACAGGAGTTAGAACTGATAGTAGAAAAGGACTGCTGGCAATGCTGAAAAGTGATTGACAGTGATTTATTGTTAGATACATCCATAGGGATTTGCTGTGCAAACACCTAAGCAGGCAGTAGAGAAGACCAAGAAGAATTTTGAAGATGCCATTCACAGGTGCTCCATTCTCTGAGGAGCCACGGATGTAAGCAAAGTACATCATCTGTGGCCTGGTTTAGCATTAGAGCTGTTCTTACCTGTAACTCCATCGCACTCCATCCACCCCTGCTGGTTAGGGGAACCCACGTGAGTGTAATGGATCTGTTCCTATCCTAACAAGATTCAGTTCTGCCCCCAAATGCATTTTCGGGATGGATCTCGACAGCATTAGCTGCGACACCTGACTGCAACGTGACACCAGGATCCCCTGCCCCAGGGGGATCTCGGTAGAGGAACTTTTAGCTTTGCCACGTTGCCCACGAGAGGGCACTGATACACATTTGCACTCGGTGCCTTCGGGATGGGAGGCTGGGAAAGGCTCGCACGGCAAGAAGGGAATCTCGTGTGCGGGAAGGAGGTGACAGACCTGGCCAATGGAAGGGCGCGGTGCCCTCCATACAGCCGGCACTGTACAGGCAATCATTCACTCCTGCGAATAGGTCAGATCAAGGATTATTGGCCAGCTAGGAGAACCACCTCTGAAATCCCATGTTTGAAGTCAGCCATGTGCATATTTATTTTGCCTTGGACAATAGTGAGCACAAAGGTAACATGCTACATTATCTGCCGCAGTTGTATGGGTTGCTGGGAATAGCTTAAACGCATTGTAGTGTCACTAATGCTGGCAGAACTACAAGCATGACTTCTGCCTGAGAGGGCAAGACAGTTTTGACATGTAATTATCCAAATCATTACGGGTGAGGTTGAAATTTTTTAGAGTGATCTTGGTACTCAAACATCTGACTTAGGCTAACACAGAGCTGACTTACCGTGAAAAAACTAGCCAGAAGTCTGCCACTTATAAACAAGTACATTTTGCAGAAGGACCTCTCAAACAGTAGGATTCAGTACAATTTGTCCATGAACCTAAATCTTCTCCTGACTTTATATATCTTATTCTCATCTATCTTACTCTGCATGTCCCTGTTGCTGTTATTCCACCTTGAGCTCTATCCAGGGCACCCAGGAGTAACAAGAATCTTCAGCTTGTGTCACCGATAGCACAATTTTTGCTATAGCAGAAAGTATCTTGACCCTTTTGGTTCTCACTCTTCATGATTCTGTTTTTCAAGCAAAACTCTTTCTATTTGTCTCCTTTGAGACAGCTCGATTTGACATAATGAATAATCAGATGGGTCTCATTACATATATTAAGTATCTAAACTTTAGAATAAAGTATTTAGGTTGAGGGTTTGAGGTTTTTTTACTTTTGAATCTCCAAAGGTTTCAAGGCTTTTTGTCAAGAAATAGAGAAAAAAAAATCTGAAGAGTGGCTGCTGCATGGGGAATCCAAAATATGTTTCTGTTAACTGTTTTTTAACCCTGTTTAAAACAGGGCATCTCAAATGATGCCGAGTAAATGATTTTCTCTCCGTACCACGTCTGTCTTGGTTACCTGGGGAGAGTCATCACTGGGACAGCAATTATCACAGTCTTATGTATGACTAGTACTTTGTAAGAGACAGGTTTTACCCACGTTTGGACTGCTACATGAAATTGTAACATCAAATCTAATAATCTGAAAATGCTAACATGAACAACATATGTGCAGCATATTCCCCTTCTAAAAAAATGTATTCTTTCTTGTAAAATTGTCTACCAGAATGGAAACAGGATTAAAGCTAGGTTTTGATTTCACTACCATTCCTGTTTGTTTCCTTGATACATTTTTTAAAAAATCTATTTATACTTGCTTAGGTTCTGTTCTTTGGAACAGAAAAGACATATGACACTGTTCCCTTCTAAATGTATTTTGCCTACTTCTACTATTCCAGGTCAGGCCTGTTTCACAAGTATTTCTTTTCATGTAAGTTGTGTTTTCTTCATTTTAGGTGTATTTTGTTTTTTTCGTAATAGCAAGTGAGATCAATTGAAAACACAATGAAGTATCTCTTCTATGGCCTCTCTTATCCTGTGCCTTGCAAGTTCTGGGATTGCTAATGTCAGTTTCTGTGATTTATCTCTTGGGGTGAAGTTGTTCTGACCTGCAGTAACAAAGTACATCATTGTTGGCTTGCATGTTATAAAAATGATGCACAATACTCACATCTAGAAGTCAGAATAAACCTTTTACGCAGCTCTTTGTCAGTCCTACAAACGGTTGTAGTTAATCGATGCCATAAAACTTTCCTTCAGGCACTCGTATTCAGCATCCACACTGGGAAATGCAGTATGAGTCTGACATTTTAAATACTGGTGGTATTATCTAATGAAATAACTTGAGGTTTGAAAATTCACATCAGTAAAAAAAGCACAAAACTACTGTTGAGCATTTAAAAATATCTTTTGGAGCATTGGGGAAAAAGACATTATACAGATGTTATTGTTTTGCTGCTCTTTTCCTGCAGATACTTTTAACTTGACCGGAGGTCTACTGGATCATCAGTGCATCTGTGTAATCATCATCAACATTAATGGGATCCATGTGCATAAGCTCATGAGGACATATATTGAAGTCAAAATTCTTTTTCCCTTTATCAACACGTGTCATGCAAGTACCGCCATGAGAGAAGCCCTCAAGAGCTTTTTTTCTACCTTGCCATAACAAATATAGTAGATCTAGCAAGCAAGATTTCAGGATTTCTCCACAATATAATTTTTCATTTTGAATTTTACTGATTTGCCATTCCTGGGAAAAAGAAGGAAAGTTGCCCAAATGATTACAAATTGTGGAAATTCCATAGGCTTTTATCTGATATTTTAATAATGAATCACTAGATAGACATTTTCTTAAACTTAGGGGTATAAATAGTAAAGATGGCATTTGGAATTTTGCTCTTGTAAAGCCCTCAAAGAAACAATGTGATATCTACTGAGGCTTTTCCTTTCTTAGGATTTCCTCAAACTCTGGACATTCAAAAAAAGGATGGCATAGAGGAGAGATGTAAAAATATAATGGTGGAAGAGGCAGAGGAAAAAAGAAAAGCCTTCTGTGATTCTCCTCTTATAGAACGTGCTGTACTGTATTCCAGGCTACAGCATGCCTAGAGGCCACAATCTATCCTTAAGTGTATGTGACCTACTAACCACAGCAAAAAGAAAAGAGCAGGTGATCTGATTTACCACTTTTCTCAGGGAATAACTTTTGCCTTGGTAGGGGAAAATTGAAGAAGTTACTCATGCTAATGTGTGCTGCTCCCATGGGGTTCACAGACCATTCTCGGAGCAGTTGTGTCCTAGCTTTTCAGCATAGCTGGTGAAAAGGTCAGTGCAAACATTCATTCACACATTCAAAAAAAGACAGTCCTTCAGTCCTGTAGCTGGAGTATTTGTTTTTCTCCTTTCTAGGCAGGTGGAAAAAAACCCACATTAATGTGCAAAGAATACATTTCTGATACAATTTTTCAAGAATCTCAGACATTTCAAGAATCCTCCTCAAGGATTGCCGAGTGTGTCATAAAGAGCAGACGGGGTGGAAATATTTTCTGAAGAGGATTGAAACAAAGAAAAGGAAGCTCAGGGCAATAATGTGATCTTAGACACCTCAACTTTGGGCTGCCTGCTTTTAGCTAATCTTAACAGGACCTATGTTTAGGAGGGTGATAATTTGCCCTTTTTTGTAACTGGGTCTCTGCCAGTGAAGTGGCAGTGAAATGTCTGTGACACATAAACTCACCTGCTGGTTTGGCAGCTCTTGGTCACAGTGATTTCCCCAGTTCACGCAGTAGATCAAAAGCAAAATCCAAATAGCAGGACAGCACTCTATTGTCCAAAGTTTGTTTATTTAACCAGTTTGTAACACTTTCTCCCTGTTCCCTGAATCATTTCATCATTGCAATGCTAGAGTTTGTTTCAGCTTTTTCCACTGTCAGCAGGAGGGGATTTTAAAAGCCCTTTGCTGCTCACCTTTCGGTCATCCTCATAACTTTCATATTGTTTTATTTGGCTGGAGGCTTTCCCAGCTGACAGGCATTTTCTCTGAAAAGCTGCATCACCTGTGGAGTTAGGAACTGTGACCTTCTGGTGCTTGAATGGCTCGATGGAAACTTCGGAATATCCTTTACTTTTTCTTTAAAAAGAAGAGTCATTAAAATACAGGTTTCAGAGAGTCTGAAATATGCTCCTACTATTCTTTGCTCTTTGGGGAGGCAGGGAAAGTGCTTCAGCCTCAAGTATTTTAGAGGACTGCCCTGTTAAATACCTCATGGACTTCGGAGCTGTTTTATTCAGTTTTTGATGAATAGGAATTTCACTTTTATCTTAGCAGCATTAGCACAACTCAACGGTCTAAATATTGTTCTAGTATCTAGTAACATTTTTGAATAGCTAATAACTGCTGCCTACAGTATCCAGTGCTCCCACTCTGAACGTGTTTTGGCCCCTGTGAAAGGTACTGAAGAAAATAAGAGACTACATTAGTCTCTACAATCACTACATCAGTCTATGGCTTTTGTTGATTTTGGGGTGGTTTTTTTTTTNTTATTGGTGCAGCTACAAAATTAGTTTAAAGGGAAATTATGTTGGTTTTCCTTTGTGATATAAAAATCAGTATTTTGCCCAGTATAAGCAACCACTTTCAGCAGTTTGGAGACCTCAGCATGCAAATCTTCAGAAAGGCCTCTACCTCCTTGCCTGTGCAACTGGCAGAGGAAAAACCCTGTAGCTCCTTTTCTTTTGATGAACAATATCCTTTGACCCCTTAAATTGTTCTTACGTTCTTCAGTTCCTTTCATCAGATAAAACCCTTCCTAGTGCTTTATCCTTGATTCTGCTGTCAGGAATGTTGGCTGTTGCTAACCTACACCTGCCTTGCAGCCTTCATTCCAGCTCCTGTCCTAAGTTAGCAACAACCTCATGTGATCTATCTTCCTTAAAAGCTTATCTTTTGCACTTGCCACTGTTATATGTAGCAATTTGATGAATAGATCAGTTCAGTTCACTGGTGCATAGTGGCCTCAGGTTCTTGGCTCCTTTGTTTTATTTGCCTACTGCTTATCTTGGCACTCTTTTTGATTGTTTTCCAGTAATGCCTTTTGTTTTCTCTGAGACTGATGTGAATGCAAAGAATGAAGTCCTACTTTTTCACCTCAACAATCTCTTTGCTCATCTTTTACCAAATAAGCTGGGATAATGTATTTTTATGGAGCGAGGGATCTTTTACCATTTTGCCATTGCCATAATTGCTGGCCTGTCTTTAACTTTTCCTTCCAGCATTTTGTGAGAACTTAGGGCTGGCTGTCCTCTTTTTAAATTCCCAGTGGGGACTAAATCACTACAAATCTGTGAACTTTGTTATTTCTCACTATGTGTCAAAAGCCAGGTATGCCTTATCTTCCAAGGGACACAGCACAACTCCAGATGGCCATTCCTGTCTGAGGGTCACATCTATAATTGTCCCTGCAGAAGGAATGGCAGGCTATTGCCACCAAGAAACCAAGTGCCTCATGTAGTTAGGAGACAAGTTATCCCACAGCATAACATATAAAATATCATGTGACGAGATCCCATGAAGGAGATCAGAGAGACAGTAAGGAGTGATGAACCCTGCTGACCTATTCCCAGGCCAGACCTGTTCCCGTCAGCACATCTGGGGGAGCACAGGGACACAAGGGCTGGCAGGAGCACAAATCAAGCACTCTCACATCAGCTTTTGGACTTAGGGGCTCAGTGCTGAGGAGTGGGACATGTTATGGGATGTAAGGGAAAAGCAGCTCCAGATTGCACAGGACTAATTATGGGATGTTTACAGGTGGAGCCAAATGTGGGGAAAGGCAGTAGGTTAGGTGACTTGGAGAGGGACAGGAGTGAGAAAATAGAGGGGTAAACAAATAACAAGTGAGTTACCACGCTTGGCTAGTCATAGTACCTGTCTGTGCCTGATCAGTGCAGCCTGACCTGTGTTCTTTTTAAACTATTTTCTTATTCTTTGTGGGGTGAGGGGTGTCTGTGCACATGTGTATGGGGGTGTGAACCCAGCAGCTGGAGGCCTGCGTGTCTGTGGGGCAGTGACTGATCAGGTGTGGGTGTGTGAGTGGGTGTGAGCCCTAGCACAGATCAAGCCAGGCCAGATGGTGAGTAGGGAAGCGATCTGGGAGCAAATGGGGTGAGGGTCTCTTAGTGCCAGACCCAGGTGTGAGAGCACCCCTGAATCTCTACCATGAAGAGCACAGGGGAGGCAGTGGGAAGTGGGAGGGGGGGGTCAGATTCACTGGCTTGTGTGAGCAGGTGCCAGCAATGGAGAGATTTGGGACCTGGTTGCCAGCTACCCGGCAGACTGGCTCTGTGGTCTAGACAATTATTATTTTTCCTTGTTCATCCTGATCAATACTTTTTAGCCTACTTGAAATCACAGTAGAGAAATGCAGGAATATTCTGGGATGTTGACTGAGTATTTCACTGAACCATCCGTGGAAAAATATAGAGAATTTGCTTTGTTCGGTGTATTTGACATCATACAACTTCAGCGCACGTTTGTTAAAGTGCCCATAAAACATCCATGATAGTTGCTAATATGTATTTTGCAGTCCTTTCTATATGGTATCATCATAAAGATTATCAGTCACCGATCAGGGTGCACACACATTTTTGTGTGGCAAAAACTGAATGGATGGAATAGTTCTAAAACCAGAAAAAACACAGGCAGAAATAATGTTTCTGTTTTCACATACCAGTTTTCTACATCTCAAACACCAACTGCTCTGAACTCTCAGCTCTGCCATTTCTAGGCTTCCTAAGCAGTCACCTTGCAGCTGGAATTGCTCCACACAGCTGCAGGATTTCAAGAATGGTGCCTCACACATAATTTTCTCTATTTCCTTTTTGGGGTTCTTGAGCATTGATCAATGGATGTTACTTGTCTCAAGGATTCACTGTCTTCCGAGAAGCATGCACATAATCTGAAAAGATATCTGGCCATCTGTCATGGTGTCAAGTTTTTAAGGGAAGACAAAAACAAGCTCATGGAAAAAAAAAAAAAAAATCAGTTGAGGAGTACGGCACACACAGAAACAACATCTGGCTCAGAAAGTCCCTGAGCTGAAAACAATTGGATCCTGAGAGAGTACTGCAGGCAACAATCACAAACACTTGCCTTGGACTTATTCTTCCTTAAGTTTGTACTTACAGGCACCACTGGAGGTACAGGGTAGGTGGAGACTTGCTCTGACAACTGGAGACAGCCATTCTTTTGGTCTCTTGTACCTCAAAGACAGGTCAGTCACCACAGACCCCTCTTCATGCTAAAGTGGGATCTGATTGCTTTCAAGTTTGATTTCTGTCAAGACCCACTAAGAGATTGTGCCTGCATATTCATATTATTAGGAAACACTAAGCTCAGTGTATGAAAAAAACCCACAACTTCATACAGAGGTTTTCACATTGCTATATTAAGCTGGAAATGGCTTTTTGTTTCTTAATAGTTTAAAATTCTGTGGGGCACAGGTAATGACAGCAGCAGGCTTGAGAAAATGACAGTAGTATTTCCAAAGGAATAAAGAGAGGTCATGGTCCAGAGGAAATGGTACTGTGAAAGCAGTTATCTATTTTTTCTATTATTATTTTACAAGCCTTTACTTTAATTCAGCTTGAAACAAAGATGATATGTAAGATAATAAGCTAATAGTTCATTTTTTTCTGGGTGAATATTAAAAATTATGAACTAGAATATGCACAACTCCAAGAATCCTAACAATATTAGCTACATTACTGTTAACAATAGTAATAATGACAACAACAGCAAAATCTCCAAAGAGATCTGGAGATTGCCTAACTACTGTCATGGTATAGCTTTGCTGAGCAATATAGACCAGTTTATAGGAACTGCCACAGTGGGAGACTGTGTGGAAGCTCTGCCTTCCAGCAAATGATGTTAACTAATTAAGTTCCTTAATGGTTGCTACAGTAAGAAAAGTGCCTGAACTCTGAGTGTGTTCTAAGGATTTGAAACAACACCCCCTTGCTGAAATCCAATCCTTTCTTTTCTTGCCGTCTTCCTTGGCTTCTTACAAAGACAGCAGTTACCTAATGCAAAGGGAAAAAAAATCAGTTTTAGACTAATAGCATCTGTTTGGAGATGTCGCAGATTAATATAATGATCCTCAATAAGTATTATGAGTTTGTCAACAGTATTGATGAGTAAATGTCCCTCAAACACCTGGGTCAGTTTCTTATGAAATATTTATACAATGAGGTTAATTCTCAAAATATCTAAATCCCTCCACCACTTATCAAAGGGGTGTCATGTGTCCATACATATGTAGATAGAACACACAATTCAGGATGTGATAATGGATCCTGACATTTCAAATGCTGGATATGTTTGTCCTCTTTAATTTCATTATGTCCTTATCATAACCATTGGCTATTAGCTTATTCTAATTGGAGACAAAGTTCTAGCTTATCTGAATTCTTCTTACCACAAGAAGACGATTTATTATTCCATGCTAATGACATAACTTTATTGGTGAATTTTCTTGGAAGCCTTACACTTCCTTTTTTTCCAGTACTAACTTCACACATATATTCAACTGAACAAATGAAAAACATTAAAGCAAAACTTCCTCATGGACCTGTTTTTCCCTGTTGCTTTTTTCATCATCTCATCATCCATCCTGACCCTTAAGATTTTCTTGGGAATAAGAGGAAAGGCAATGACAAGCATCTAAGAAAACAAATGATCATGAAGATTTTCATTAGACAAAAGCTAGTGTAAATGGGAGTGGTTAAAAAATGCAAAAAGCAAAGCAAATCCTTTGCTCTGCTTTTTCTCAGAAGTTTGATAAAACTTAGCAAAATTCTAAATAATTTCTTTTTTTGTTCAGTTCACATGCAAGCAAAATTTTTGCTGGATCCATGTTGAGTCCTTCCTGAGAGAAAACTAGTCCTTAAATGAGAATAACAAAAGACAATAATGGAGAAAGGAGTACAAGAACCAAAGATTATGCCAATATGCTGTCTATACACTTAAGTTTACACTGCTTGTTCATTTAAGCACAAGATTATACAGAATAAGGCCAGGGGAAATCATCCCATATGCATCCCCAAAGATATCTGATATATCCAATGACAGCAGAGTCCTGTTTATTCAAAATACTTTTGGAACATCAAAACATTTGGATAAACAGGGCTTCAAATAATTGAGCGAGTTATTGTATAAGTAATTCACACCAGGGGGACATAACCTAGATTCAAAGGACTGAGTTTCAGATCAAAGGGGTACAGATAAATGGGATTTGGCTCCATATGAACAAATAAAATAAAATTAAAAACAAAAATCAAAACACAAAACCAAACCAAAGACTAAAACAAAAACCAAAACAAAAAAAAACCACCCCAAAACTCCAAATGTTTGATTATTCAG
The DNA here is from genome assembly GCA_013396955.1 of Regulus satrapa. Taxonomy (NCBI): domain Eukaryota; kingdom Metazoa; phylum Chordata; class Aves; order Passeriformes; family Regulidae; genus Regulus; species Regulus satrapa. The sequence goes on from VWZN01003155.1 coordinate 37,135, forward strand.
TAATCAAGAAATGTCTATGCATTTTTTCAAAAAGAGTTAAGGACAAAAAGTTGAAAATTTTGCAGTAGACATTACAGAAAGATATTCCAATGGAATCAAAATAACATAACTAAATGAGACCTAAAAGATATGGGTCTTTTTGGGGGGCTTGGGGGGGTGAGGGGGGTTGTGCATGCTTGTGTGTGGTTTTTTCTGTTGTTTTGTTTTATCTTCCAGACAGGATCATATGAACTGCACTAAATTTCTGACCTTATTCTAGCTATGAGACTGACATGTATTTTGTGGCAAAAGGTGGGCATTTATAACATCCATGTCTCTTAAACCACTTTCCTCAGTGCCCAATAGAACAAAGGTGAAAAACAAGTTTGGACTTGGATGGACAATATTGGTTGATTTCTCATCTTTCTATTAATAACATGACCCACATATGGTTGTACATATCTACATACAGACATCATCATGTATCAAGTATCTTTTAAGATACAAATCTTGGAATTAAAAAATATTTTGATCTGTGCTGGTATTCATCCCCTGTATTATTAATATGGTGGCAAGGATCCTTTGCAGATTTATACAGATAAACAGTATTTTTCTGAAAGCTATGCACACTTTACCATAATTCAGCATTGTCACACTGTGGGGATGGGGCATACATTTAGAGATGAGTGAAACATCAGAAACCCTGGCACATTTTGATTGCCCCTAACATTTGATTTCTGTAGCCGAGAGCCCATCAGAGACAGTGCTTCTCCCACCATGGGGCCTCACCTGGAACAGTCCCACCATGGCTCGTAAGCCACGGGGAAAGGAGATCTTCTGAGGGATGCTTTGTGCGTCTCATGTTCCAGGGACATTTTTTCATGGACCAGACCACGCTGCTGAATCCATCCCAATGCCTCTGTGCCTCATGGCTGGGCGTTTGAACCCTCACATCTGCCAGCGGTGCATCCTGCGCCTCCCCTGGGCCAGGCTTGCCTCATACCAAGGGCAAGTGGCACCTCACACCTTGGCCATGGGACACCCCTCGTAGGCCTGTCAGCCTCCTGTCAGCCTCGTAGCCCATTTGCCCTGTGCCGCTCCGCAGGGATGCTGCGCGCAGCCATCCCCCTGCCCTCGGCCCCCACACCCCGCTCACTGCTTTGGGCGGGAAAAGCCGCCATGGCGCCGTGGCTGCCAGCAGGGCCTCCTCTCTGGTCCCTTCCTCAGCTCCGCTGGTTCTGCCAGGGGCTGCAGGGCAGAGGGGAGTGGACACAGCATGGGGACGGGCCACCCTGGCTGTTGGTGGTGTTTTCCCCAGCTTTCTTCCCTCCCTCCCTGGTGAAGGGCTGTGGGTTCAGGTGCGTGAGGTGATGCATGGGCGCTCTGAGGGGAGAATGCGTGAGGCGGTGAGGACGAAAAGGGGAGCGGCGGTGTGGTGGGAAAACAAAGAGAAAGGAGAAAGGTCTGGGGAGCTTGGAGAAATGGCAAGTTGGAGTTGAGCTGAGTACTAAGGGCAAAGTAAAGACCTGTAGGGTTGGAGGGGCAGAGATTTCAATTGGAAAGACACAGAAGCAGTGAAGGAGTCTTGGGGGGTGGTCACACAGGGTGCGGTGTGGAGGGGGAAGCTGAGCAATGGGGATGGAGTTTAGGAGTTTGCTTACAGGTTGGAACAGTCTGGAAGTGAGTAAAGGTGAACCATAAAGAGCAAAGCAGGGTTGGGTTTTTTTCCAAAGCAAGTGTTAGGGCTTTGTTTCCTGGAGAAATCTTGGAATTGTTTAAGGTTTCAGTCTACTGGCCTGATTTCCTTCCACCTCCTCATCTTACTAACTCCTCTGCAACCTGTTGGATAGTCATGTTGTCTGTGGCACAGGTAGACAGCCAATTTCTATTTTTATTCCAATTTACAAGAGCATCTGTTGTTTCTGGATATAGATAATTTAGAAAGGGTATATTTCCCTCTTCAAAAAAACCCAAATAAACAAACCTGAAATAGTCTTCTGTCAATAAGCAACAGATAATGATAAGGCTTGTAAAAGTTTTGCCCTCTCTTTACTCCCTCTTTACAGACTTGTCACCTTCCCTGACTCGAGAATTCTTGCTCTGTCTCAGCTGGAATTTGAATAGCAATATCTCAACGAGTTTTCTGTCTGAAATAGGGAAGAGAAGGTAAAAATGGAACCTGTGTCTGGGAACATCTTCAGCTTCATATCCCTGGAGACTGGCTGAAACTGTTGTATGGTCCTGAATCCAGAAAGGACACAGGCTTCTGCTGAACTTGAAGTACCTCTGCAGAATCCCTTCTTTTCTCCAGGTTTCTAATCTCTGAAGGTTAAACATAGCCATCCTTGAACAAAAACAGTGAAAGTTTTTTTTGCACTGCTAGTACAGTGCCTGTGGATCAGGCAATCTGTTCCTATTACCATCTAATCCATGGATTTTCGGCTGCAGTTTTAATTAAGAGTGGCCATTCAGTTTTTGATCTGTTCCTCTAAGGACCTAAAGTTTTTTTGTTCCCATCAAATTCAAAAGCAGGTCTGTCACAGAGTTCAGTGGCTACAGGATTGTCCCTGTTATTTTTCTCTTCTCCCCCACAGCCCCCCTCTTTTCCCAAGGTTTTCTTTAAAGGGTAAAACCCCCAGGAAATACAGGTCCAGCAGAATCAAAGAGAATAAAATCATTTCCCAAGCTGGTGTTCAGAAGTAGCTTCCCCCCGCCTTTTCCTATTCCCTACCGCAATATTGCCTTTTCTTTAATAATCTGGAACTGCAGCTGCATAGTAGAAACGAATTCAGAGGTTTAAAAAAAAAAAAAAAAGAAAAAAGAAAAAAAAAGTGCATGCTTTGGTCTTAAATTAATATACCCATTAAATTATATTTACTTGTGCCTTATCAATAGGCTGATGAACTTAGGTGTTTGCTGCTGCCATTGGTCATGATGCTCTGTAGCAGGCAGAGGCAGCAACTGCTGCTGATGGAAAAGAAAAGGTAGTGGAAGGAGGAGGGGAGAAGAAGGTGGGAGGCGAGGGGATTGGCTGCTTTTAATGTCATTCACAGCTGCGGGCCCCGGCTCTTCCGCTGCTCCAGCTCTGGCTCTCCCTTGAACAGCTCCTAGAGAGAACAAGGCGTGCGGAGCTCGGATCACCAGCATCATGCTCCTTGGGCTTGGATCGTAGATCCCCCTCTTTGAACACTGAAACAACTCCTTCGTCTTTCAGCGTCCCAAGCAGACCCAGCGAGAAAACAAGCACGTGAGAGAGAAAGGAAAGAAAGAGGAGGAAGACGAAAATCTGCAACCAAGGGGACTAAAGCATAGAAAAAGAGTGCTTTGCTTGCACAGCTGCAAAGTGGGAATTTAAAGAGCTGCAGAGAGAGAAATTCCAGCTCATCAGCACATACACATTGCAGAATTACAGATCCAGGTAGAAATGACATCAACAGGGAAAGAAGGCAGCGGAGCTCAACATGCACAATATGTTGGACCCTATCGTTTGGAGAAAACCCTAGGAAAAGGACAGACAGGTTAGTTCTTTTGCAGCAGCACCGCTGCTAGAGGGAAGGTGCTGTGGCAGCCAGTGAGGTGTTGGGGATGATGGGGTGTTCGAGGGTTCAGGTTTTCCCATTTGCTGTTTCAGTGAAGATAATATTCATGGGGGATTTTGGCCTCTATTTATTTTTAGTTTTCATTNGAAATATGTACAGTATGTCTCTGGCACTGACTGCTGTGGGTATTTAGCAAATATGGATGGATGGGCTGGTGGTTTTTGTGGGTAGGGTCTGAAATAAAAGAAAAATAGAGGCTCGGTAGCAGAATTCATTCTGGTTATGCTGTGTTTTTATAGGAGGGGTTGGGAGGGGGGGGAAGGGAGGTTATTTAATTATTTTTCTTAAAGCTTGTTTATGAAACTCACCCCCAGCAGATTTTCCTGAATGGAACAATGGTAAGAAATATTAAAAAGAGGAAAGCGAGTGGAGGGAATTAGTAGAGAGCAGGTGCTTCTGCCCTACATGACATAATTAGATCCCCTAAATGCGTTCAAGATCTGGACTTACTGTTGCTTGCTTGGATAGCATATTCACTTCAAGGGCAGGGGAGTATTAATTGGAAGAAAAACCCTTAAAAAGAAGCCCAAACACCTTCCTTCTTAATTTTTTTTTTATTTTTAGTAACAGGTGCAATAAGCAATGGCATTTGGCAAATTAATTGGGTTGGGATCCCCCCAAAAGTGGATTGAGACTTGAGATTATAATTTAGGGAAGGGGTAAGATCAGTCATAGGGGGGCTTCTTTGGGCATGTGGGTGTTAAGTGTTGTTCATTATGGTGGGACAATAAAACATGATGCATTGTGGTGTATTTTTTTTTTTTTTTTATAACCCAGCCGAGCTTTGCCCATCTGTTGTCTAAAGGATTTAATAGGCGTTTCCATCCCCAGCTGCTGCCTCTGCTCTGCCT
>VWZN01003155.1:42224-256702 GCA_013396955.1 Regulus satrapa
AATTCATTCTGGTTATGCTGTGTTTTTATAGGAGGGGTTGGGAGGGGGGGGAAGGGAGGTTATTTAATTATTTTTCTTAAAGCTTGTTTATGAAACTCACCCCCAGCAGATTTTCCTGAATGGAACAATGGTAAGAAATATTAAAAAGAGGAAAGCGAGTGGAGGGAATTAGTAGAGAGCAGGTGCTTCTGCCCTACATGACATAATTAGATCCCCTAAATGCGTTCAAGATCTGGACTTACTGTTGCTTGCTTGGATAGCATATTCACTTCAAGGGCAGGGGAGTATTAATTGGAAGAAAAACCCTTAAAAAGAAGCCCAAACACCTTCCTTCTTAATTTTTTTTTATTTTTAGTAACAGGTGCAATAAGCAATGGCATTTGGCAAATTAATTGGGTCGGGATCCACCCAAAAGTGGATTGAGACTTGAGATTATAATTTAGGGAAGGGGTAAGATCAGTCATAGGGGGGCTTCTTTGGGCATGTGGGTGTTAAGTGTTGTTCATTATGGTGGGAAAATAAAACATGATGCATTGTGGTGTATTTTTTTTTTTTTTTTATAACCCAGCCGAGCTTTGCCCATCTGTTGTCTAAAGGATTTAATAGGCGTTTCCATCCCCAGCTGCTGCCTCTGCTCTGCCTGCTTCCTCACTGCCCTGCGTGGCAGCAGCTCTGCAGTCCGCAATTTTCTTAGGGACACAGTCAAAATCCAGATCTTTCTCTGTAAGAAGCAATGCTCTTCTGAGATGATTGATTATAACCTCCCCCCCCCATCCTTCCCCTCCTCTTCACAACCCCATAGCAACCGTTCAGAGACATGGATGAAGATGACATTGTCTTCTAGTGGAAGTGACTTTTATTTGTATTTCTTTTTTCTTTTTTATTTTCCCCCAAATCTCTTCAGTATATCAGCTGCTAAAGGTAGTTCTCTGTCACTGTTTTGGTTACCACCTTNTTCCTTCTTAATTTTTTTTTATTTTTAGTAACAGGTGCAATAAGCAATGGCATTTGGCAAATTAATTGGGTTGGGATCCCCCCAAAAGTGGATTGAGACTTGAGATTATAATTTAGGGAAGGGGTAAGATCAGTCATAGGGGGGCTTCTTTGGGCATGTGGGTGTTAAGTGTTGTTCATTATGGTGGGACAATAAAACATGATGCATTGTGGTGTATTTTTTTTTTTTTTTTTATAACCCAGCCGAGCTTTGCCCATCTGTTGTCTAAAGGATTTAATAGGCGTTTCCATCCCCAGCTGCTGCCTCTGCTCTGCCTGCTTCCTCACTGCCCTGCGTGGCAGCAGCTCTGCAGTCCGCAATTTTCTTAGGGACACAGTCAAAATCCAGATCTTTCTCTGTAAGAAGCAATGCTCTTCTGAGATGATTGATTATAACCTCCCCCCCCCATCCTTCCCCTCCTCTTCACAACCCCATAGCAACCGTTCAGAGACATGGATGAAGATGACATTGTCTTCTAGTGGAAGTGACTTTTATTTGTATTTCTTTTTTCTTTTTTATTTTCCCCCAAATCTCTTCAGTATATCAGCTGCTAAAGGTAGTTCTCTGTCACTGTTTTGGTTACCACCTTTATCCTTTGCACAGCTCAGTGAGTCTTCTGCAGCTGTGTGTTCTTACTAAATCTGTTCTGATGATGGTAATGAAAATATCCTGCAAGAAAAATTGTGGTGTATTGTTAATAAAACTGCCCTATTTCTGCCGCTGATCTTTTCCTGAATACTCCAGGTGATCAAAGACCCTGCTGTAAATGACAAATTCATTTTTGTCTTCATCACCATTTCCTTTTTTCTATCTCTCCCACCTTCTCAGTACCCCTCCCTCCCCTTTTAAATGCAATTGTGCCTGAAATTCCTGAAAATATAGCTGCATTAACCTTTTGCTCCATGTTCTTATAGCCTGACATTGTGGTCCTAAAGGGTTATCTGCAGCTTTGGTTATGTTTTTTTCCTCTCTGCTAATCTTCCTATCTTCCTCCTAAGTGATTAGAGCTGTGGGGGTGGAGAGGGAAGAACAGGATGTATTTAGAGGCTTGCTGCTGTTGGCCTCTGCAGTTATTCAACCAGCTGGACAAGGGTGAAAGTTTCCTTTTGCAGTTTTCCCCTATAACTGATCTTTGTAGATAAGTCTCTGCTGTTTGCACGCATGAATGCACATGAAATGCACAATACATGGTGTCATAGAAGCTGGAGGTGGGGGAAGGAGGAAGAGGGATCTTGAAAGTAGCTGATGTCAGTCTGTGTCTCTCTTGTTATACCCGCCCTTGATTAATGGAATAACGCGCTGAGGTGAAATCTCACTCGGTGTTAAACATACGTGGCTAAATATGGAGAGATGCCTTCTGGTCTTCTCGCATTTTCTGTGCTGATCACATTTGGGAGCATGCAGAATGGCATAACCAGTGTGTGGCATGTAGCTCATCCTCATCCTGCTTGTTTTGGAGGGCAAGCAGGGAACCAACCTGCAGCATTTTAGGGAGAGGACAAGCAGTGCAGTAAGAGGACCCGATTCACCACGGTGGATCGTGTGTCTCTGCTTACAGATGAAGGAAGTTGTGATTGTAATCATTCTATTAGAGCTTGACTTTGAAGCTCAGAAGATTAGGAAGCAATGTCTTGGATTTTAATTTTTTGTTTTCCAAGAGGGTGAGGAAGAATGAGAAAAAAAATCTGGAAATGATGAATAGAAAGTGTAACTTTTGTTGCAAAGTCCTGTCCATTTTGCAGTGATCTTAATATCCATCACTTTTATTTGGAATAAAACAAAATGACTCCTTAAAGTTATTTCAGACAGACTGTTCAAGCTGTGCTCCCAGATACGCTGGCATTATGCAAACGTACTTAATCACTCTTACCTGCTTTTACTGACATCAGAAGGAGTTTTGGGGAGGAGTAGGGGTTCATTCATAGTTCAGAGCGGACTTAGAGAGGGTGCTGTGGAGGGAGAACTTAATGGTAGGTAGAACTCTCTTTGGTTTCCTCTCTGTGAAGTTCATTCAAGCTGATTGCCACCTTAAAAGCTGGAAAAAAAAAAAGTGTTTATCAGCAGCAACCGCTGGGCCCCGCAGAGAGGTCTGGTTGTGGTGTCTGGGACATTAGTGGCACCTGGTGACATCTGGCTGTGGGTGGGCAAAACTGACAGGGAAAAGCCTTCTGTTCAAATTGGTGGATAACAACTGCAAGTGTTGATTGATCAGATATGCAAAATTTGTCCTGAGCAGCCTTCTGGGCCGGTGTGTCACGCTTACCGAGGGTGACTGATGCCTCAAAGAGAGGATTAGGGCCTCTCAAGGCACAGAAGTTGGAAGGGGGCTACATGGGACAGTGCTGTCCATATCCCCAAAAATGGTTTGGCTCAGGTCTTTGCTGCTAGTGGGAATGATAGAGGGACACAAATTATTTTTAATAGTACAACATACGAATTTAACATATCATTTGGGTACCGGAGCAAGACTGTGTGCTTTTTGTAATAGGTTAAATTTAGAGCACCTCTTCTTGACGTCATCTGCCAGAATAGCTTATGGAATCTCCATGTAAATGGTCTTGCAGGAATACAGGAGGCATCCGAATCTTGATCGTTGTGCCCAAAAAATCATTTTACAGAACTGCCAGTGTAAAAAAAAAAAAATCACTGCTGTGTGATGTATGGGTGTGTGGGGAAAGGTTGGTTTATCTCAGTTCCGTTGGTACATTCTTTTACAATTAATTATAGGAGGTTTGCATTATAATTAACAGTAGTGAGCAGAGGATGTGTGTCCTGTTACAGTAACACACATGGAAACAGCGTGCTTTGAGAAGCCCCAGTCACACCCGATCATGAAGCTGTGTTATAGGTTTAGGTTTTCTTCATTTGCCACTAATTTTACATGAAACCAGTTTCTTGTGTATTCCTTGCTCTATTTTTTAAAATTTTTTTTTAGAATTCAACAGTTATCTCTGTTCTTGTGTTTCTTTTGGCCTCATTAACCCGTGTTCACCCTTGAAACTCGTAACAGTAATTCAAACTGACTGCAGTGAATATTTATTAATGAGTGCAAAGATGAGGAACTGAAGTATTTCTTGTGAAGGTCTTCAGCATTTTGGAGGGTTTCCTTGTATTTTCCTTTGACAGTCACTGTATAGGCTTTGACATCATAGTTTGCTGTAGCACCAATTCAAAGCCTAGCCAAAATTTCTAAAATGCTGATTTGTCTAGGAGCAATAAGGCATTGGTTGTAAGAGGGAGTTACTGTATTCACACTGAGATAAACTTCATGGGAAGTTTAATATTGTTTATCCATTTTGTTATGCTCCTTTTATTCTGTTTTAAGCCCAGTACAAAGAGTTGTGCTTGAAACTCATGGCACTTTGACCTTCACAAAAAGTGTAGGGGTTCCTTTTTCTGCATTGCATCCCATATAGCTCACAGCTATTTTGGTGTCTAACATGTTAATTATATATGAGCCGTGAGCGAGGTGTTCAGCAGTGTGCTGTTGGGTTATGTAAGAACAGAAATCATTACATTTGGGTCTTGGTGAATTTAGTAGCCTTTCATTCAGGGAGAGCTGAAACAGGACATTTCTTTACAGCCTGAACCGTCTGTGTCCATGACACTGGCAGAAACGGAAATCTGTTAATTATTTTATTTGTCTCTGTCAAATTTGGTTGAAAACTTCAGCTCTTTTCAAGGAATGTTGGGCAGTCAATGTGGTCTCAGAAGCCTGGTTTCCTTAGGTAAGTAGGCTAAACAAAGTATATCCTCTTCATTCTGCTATAATTTTTTTTTTCTAACCCAGTGTATTTGATCTAGAGAGAATCTGAGGAGTGCAGCTTTCTTCCATTTAGCTGTCTAGATGAATATATCATTGCAAGAGGTGTAAATCATTGCAGTTTTCCTCATGGCCTTTTTAAACACACAAACAAACAACAAACCAGTATATATCCTAACAATATTTTCATACATATACTTTGCTTTCCTTTCAAAGCCCTATGAACCCATACTCTTCCTCCTGATAGTCTCTGAAGTCTTAAATGTTGAATTTGTAATCAAGAAATAAATACTGCAAGCAATACTGTAGGTAGTAGAGGTCTTAAGAATTAAATTTTCCCAATTAAGGTTATGTCAGAGTGAATCACACTTAATGGATTATGAAGTGTTGGTTATGAGTTCTGAGAGATTTCTTAACTTTACATAGCTTTGACTTCTCAAAAGTACCGTTTGCCTGCTTTACTGTCTGAAGTAGACTAGTGTTATCCTGCTGCTTGGCTGAACTGGAAAGTTCAGCTATCCCTTATATGACTTTCACTCTTTATGTTTGTTTGGTTTTGTTTATTGTTTGAATGAGCAAATTCCTGTTCGCTAAATGCAATGAAAATGATTTTTTCACTTCCATCCTCCTGAAAACTTTGTAGGGGCATGCCATTAATCTTTTACCTCAATATCAACAGCACAATTATAATGAACTTGTGGAACCAGCAGCAGGCTCTGAATTAATGTTTTTCTTTGTAGAGCACAGTCAGCTTCCTCACCCAAGAGTTGTTAAAATTTGGATACTGTCAAATGAGTAGGACTCTGTGACTATATACTTGTATTTCAGATGCCAGCAGGAACTATGGAAGCACTGATTTCACAAATAGGGTTCTTGCACTGTTCAAGCAATTTTCTACTTTTTGTCACTGTTCTAATGTCATTTTGTTCTGCCACAGTGAGAAGAACTGCATTAGGGTGAGGAGAGAGGTTGAAGAAAGGAAAAAAGCTTCTTGTTAAAATTTACATCTAGAGAGGAATTCTTTTGATCTCTAGAAAATCTGTGATTCTATGAGAAGACCAAGTGTAGTGTTTTAGGTAGGTTCTTCCAATTCCTTTTGTAAACTGAGTGGAGCAGCCAGTGTATGTTTTGGATTCCCCAGCATTGCAATGGTTTTCAGTATACCTTAAGTTTACCCCGTACGTTACATTTTCGCAATTTTAATTTTAAGTACACATTTTAATATTGTGTGCTTTAGGGAGTTAAATCATAATTGAAATGACAGTAATAAATATGATACACACCTAAAAATGTAGGTGGTGGAAGAATTCCAGCTTTCAGAAAAAAAATTTGAAAGGAAATGAGAAATTTGGATGTAAGTAAAAGACATTGCATGAGGACTCTATTATGCACATAGGAGAACAGTCATAATAAGACCAGGTGGAAGCACGGATATAGATTTACATGAAGGTCCAGTAAAGGCAGAGACATAAATGAATGTTCATGTAGCAGTCCTCTTCAAATGCTAAGATAATACTGTAATTTGCCTTTTTGAAGTCAGTCCATGTTTTTAGTTGAGTTGACTTCTGTAGAAGGATCATCAAGTCCAGGATAAATAGATGAGGATGAATTTTTTGTTTGTTTGTTTGTTGTGGATTGTCCTATTAAGAAATATCCCAAAGAAGTTTTCTGGTTTGGTTTTTTTGTTTGTTTTGTTTTTTTGTGTTTTTTTTAAAAAGCCCAAGATGTTTAGCAATCCTAGTCAATAATGCTGTTCATTCTGCTTATGGAATTCGAGGAGATTGTTCCATTTCCAGTTCATGCATAAACATTATGTTTTTCTACAAAACAGCCATAATGATCTGTAGAATAACATGAATAATTCGTTGTAAATAGTGTTCTTAATGAACTTGAACCGTCTTCATCTGCAGTGTCTGTAAATGCAGAGTGATTTCCTTTAAATCCTTATTTGTTTCAGATTTTCTGGCTAACAGCTATTTATATCTCCTTTTCCCAACTGTCTTTACCTCACTTATGGATTGGTTGCACTTATGCAGTATTCAAAGATTTGAATTGTACTCTGGAATGTAGTCTGTTGCGTATATTGCATAAGAGTTGCATTCTGCTTGGATCATTGTGCAAGCACTTCCAACACAGATGTTTGCAAGTTCAAACCAATAATTCAATTTTCCTGGACAGTTTGGACATGATTTCTATGAGCATCCATGCTTGGTAGATGTAAGTTTTCCAGAAAGTCTTTTTAAAAAGTACACAAGTGTGACCAAATTAAAATTGATTTAAAATGTCTGCTTTTAGAGCATATTAACATTGTTCATCCAGTTTCATTTTTCTACTTATTCTACATTTAATTTTGAATAGGAATATAATTTTTTAATGAATATATTATGTTTACAGACTAGAAACATTACTAATAAAAAATAGGAAAAACCACATACAAAAAAAATTACCCAGAAGATTTTTTACCCATTGCTTCATTACTTTTGAAAGTTGGGTTTGAGTGGAGTTTAGGTGGAACAGTGGAATTTGTTTTGCTTCCTTTCACAGAAGTGCATGACTGGCTATTGATGTAGCTGCTGTAAGCCTTTTGTTCGTGGATGTGTCACTTGTGGCAGAGATGCCTGTGAGGGCGCAGTTGTCCTGTGGGCTGTGTGAACAGGAATGCACTGTTTCTTTGGCAATGCCCTTGGGATAAACTTTTTAAAGGCTGTTAAATGCAAGTGTGTCATGAAACTAAGGACAGAAAGCAATATGGACAGAGAAGGTAAACGATGGTGTGTGTGTTCAAGCAAATCCAGGTACATTCTCTTGGAAGCACTGTTGCCTTCCTAGAGGGCAGAGTAACCTTTGGGCTGGTGCAGGTGGCTCAGTGCTGCAGTTGGTAGAGTAGGACACTTTCCTTGAACTGTTAGTGCTCTTGGTTTTATTTTTGTTAGTGCTCTTTATAATTTCCTGAAGGCCAGCTGAGAGAAAGCAGCCCTAAAGCTGCCCTGAATAACTCTTTCATGGCATTCTAATGGTTAAGATTACTGTTTTGCACCCCATGGCTGTGTCAAGCAGTTTAGACTTCTGTCAAGCCTTTAGACTTCTGTTGTACCTACTTTGGCTTCCTTGATAAAGGTTATTGCTTGCTTAGAAGGACAATAAATACTTTTTTTTTTTTTTTTAGTTTGGTATGGGGTAAGTCAGATTGGAAGGGACCGTTCTTTGTGTAGCTCACCACAGATAACAGGCTGCTTTTCAGGTTTTTATCTAATAATCCACCTATTGATAATCAGTGATTTGATAATTAAGGAGTTTGGGAGAAAGTTTTGCCAGCTGCTGACAGAAGGAGATTATTGCTGGTGAAGCTTTGCACCAAGATTTGTGAACCACCTGAAGCAGATGGGTTAATGCAGGGTGCAGGGGGATGTCGAGGAGAGAAACCGTGGTCAGGTGGCTTAGGGTGGGGTGCAAGTACTGCCTATCTTTCTTTCTCCTTTTAATGTTCCAGTGCTGTGGGACTTATAGGCTTGATAATACTTACAGTGAAGTACTTACCTTTAATTTTTCTATTTAAAAAAAAGAATAAAAAGGAAAACAGTTTCCAGACATCCATTTAGTAAGTGCTCTTCTGGCTCCCTGCTTCTACTTACAAAACAACATGATGTTTTTATGTCCTGAGGCTTTTGCAATTTTGATTTGCTGTCTTTTGCACTATATGCTTAATATGTGAGAAAAAAAAATCAGTGTGGTAACGTATCTATTTTTTAATAATGTCTACATTACCTGCGTATTAACACACTCTGTTTTTGCAGTGTCATTCCTCTGTGTGTTCAGCTTTAAATGCCATAAACTGTATTTTAATCCCCTTGTATTTTACCTATTAAAAGCACTATTGAGTGCAACAGAAGTAACGGAGGAGCTGGTTTCTGGAAGAAGCAAACTGGACAGGACCAAAATATATTAATTTTTTACTATTTCTCTGAAGCCTACTCGTAGAACTGTTAAGTGTCAGTCTGCCAAAGTGGAATGGCAGCTGCAAATGAGAATGTACCAGGTCTTTGCACAGGCCCAGCAGAGGATGATGATGAAATTGTTTGGCTCTTTATCTTCTTTCATTCTTTTTCTTAACTATTTTATATGTGGCTAGCAGTGTAGATACTAGGTTTCTACACAGATACTCCTGTTGGGAAACCAGTTGTTTTGTTGCTTTGGTCCAGGATGAGGCACACCGGAGCCCAGGTTCACAGTGTTGGCTCATCTGCCTCACAGGAATAAAATCTATGAGGAAGAGGGAGCTTCAAGTGTGTATTTGTTGTTAAATGTGAGCTGGAGATGTACAACCTCCTTTATAAAAATTCTATTAAGAGAAAAAAAAAAAGTCCTGCTCTGATGGAGTCTGGGCTCATCTAGCATAAGAATTTGCTAGACTAATGTTTTGTTGCATTTGCATTAAAGCACAAGTTTAAGTTAGAAAAAAGGACTTCATATCCCAAATCTTTGTGCTGTTATACTGTGTGGGATGCTAAAAATTTTCTGATGTCTTTTGCTGTCTGTTTGTGGCAGAGGATTGGGTTACTTATCATGCCAGCCATTTGCCCTGCATGAGTTTCATTCAGTGATTGTGTGAATTCCTTTTAATAAGTGTGACCTGTCCCTAAGATTAAGGAATGGATTTGATTGTTTAAGATTTTTACCATACTGGAATCTCTTAATCTCTCTCAGTATTCTATTACAAAGTTCTCATAGTATTTTCAGATTCTAGATGATGGATAGCTTGGCTGTCATGTTGAGAAAACCTGCTGGCAGTAGGTACAGATTTGGTCTATGGTTTTCTTTGTGAAGTCCTTACAATCTGGTTTTTTGGTTTGCATTTTTTGTGGGTTGTTTCTGGTTGGTTGGTTTTTCTTTTGGTTGCTTTTGGGGTTTTGTTTCTTTATCTTTAAACTTTGGCGTTACCTTGCCTCTTCAAAATGGAAGCTGATCCAAGAACTGTCATCCTAATTTAGAGGTTACTAGACAGCTGCAATCTCTCAGAGAAAATTAATTAAGACACTAGGAAGGTATTTTCAGAACATTTTTGGTGATTTTACAATTCCAAGGCTGAGGCCCTTAATTGTTTAGGCCCTGATGAAATAGGTTCATGTTCACTGCTAGAAGAGCTGGTAGAAATACTCAAAGACGTAGCCCATATCTAAATAAGCATATATTATTGTCAGATTTTTTTCTTAACTGTATGGTCATGGTAGACTGAAAAACAAGGTACTTTCATGGTTGTTTCCTACTTATACAAGATGCTTTGTCTTTGGGAAATTAATACTGATGCACTGTATGCTCTTGGAGAATTATTTTCTCTTAGGTATTTTTTTTCTTCTACATTTCATGTGTCTTGCCTAGCTTGTGAACTGAGGGGAAGGATAATTTGTGTTACATTATCTGCATGTAATCCTTTTCATGCTAAGGCACTAATCCTAGTCAGGCTTTTGTGTGTGAATAGGAAGTTCCATTTAAATATAGGAAGAAGCTCCTCCATTGTGAGAGTGGGTTGCACCTGGCACTGGTTGCCTAGAGATGTTGGGAAGTCTCCTTCCTTGCATCGATTCAAATCCAGACTAGACAAAGCCTTGAGCAGCCACTCTGGTTGTGCTTTGACCAATGTTGTTATCTAGATGATCTCCAGAGATCACTTCCAGCCTCAGCTCTTCCGCTGTTCTGCCTTATCCTGTGCAGCTAAACCATAACTTGCTCAGTGAACTGTAAAACTGAGGAACTCTGTATTCTCCCGTTTTGTACTGTATATTTCCCTGCTGCTCCTGCCCTTTCTCTGTCCCTTGTCTCTTGCACTAGCTGAGGACGATGTTTGTGACTCATTTGGAGACGTCTCTGTTGCTTGTCCATCTTTCTCTTAAAATACATTAAGGATAAATCTCAAGTGAGCTTTCTGTAGTTGGAGTGATAGTTTGAATCTCCTAGGTGGTTTTTTTTCCCACAGACCTTCAGCACTTTCCATTAAATTTGTAGAATCTTAGAGACTTCCCTTGCTCTTTCAAACTTGGTTGGAACTTGATAATGAGTTCTGATGTTATGGGGGAATTGCAGACAGACAGCCTGAACATTTAAATTTTATTTCCTTTAAAAAAATCGGGTTAACAGAAAGCTGTCCTAAACAGCAGGGTTTCTCTAATCTTCACTTGGTTTTGAGGGCCATGAGATGATGCTGTGGCAGATCGAGATTGCTGCAATACAGCTGCTCTTCAGATACTGCCCTCACCTTGGCTAAGATTCTTATAGCTGAATTAGAAGGAAAAAGTGGTGCTAAAAGCACATGATGATTCCCTAATGCTCGGGGAATCCCCATACAGCCTGGCAGGCTGGATTCCTGCCTGCTCGCTGCTGCTGGAGCAGCGCACAGCAAGGGTGATGGAGACTTGAACTCGGTCATTTCTGTTTGCAAGCTGAGCTCAGCGCTCAGGGAGTGTGGGAAGAAGGGAGCCCTCTCTGTATTTCCTCCATGTATCCATTTTGGTACAGTGGCAGTATTTGAAGTAGTTCTTTCCTGCAGAAAGCTGAGAGGAAGACTGAGAGCTGTTTGTGTGTTTGCAATGCCTGTCTGTACATCGTCACCAAAGACAAAGCCAAGCATTATATTAGAACTTGGCAATGGTGCAGGCACTATCGCCCTATTAAACGCCAGCATTTGTGTCTTTTGTAAAGACACGGCTATGAGTGGCACGGCTTTTAAGATTCCTTACACTTGGTGAGCACCAGCCTTCAAGTTTGTCATTAGCCTTTGAAGCTAATTAAATCTACCCCTTTTCCCCCCAAATTCCCACTCCTGTAAATCAGTAATGCTTGATTAAAATCAGTAATCGTCGACAATGAAGAACGATCTGTCCTAGAGTTTCTGGGTTTTGTCCCATGCTGCTTTTCTTCTGGGTCTGTGGTTTGTTTCATTGCTCATATTTATGAAATTATATCTCTTTTACTTCTGGTTGTTTCCTGATTGCGATGAAAACATTACTTAGGCAAATTCCCCACTCAGTTACATCTGTGCAGTCTCAGTGACTTCAAGGCCTTCTTCACATTTATCTGAGAGGGGAGTTTGACTCATGAGCAAGCTTCTCATTGATGGCAGCAGAGGCAGACCCCTGGCAGTGTTCTAGTTAAGAGCAGCCTAGGAATGCATCTCTGCAGTGAATATTCAAGCAAATTAGAGCACTAAGTGGAATGATACTGTAAGCAAATTCAATTCAAACTGAAAATACAGGCCCAGCATTTTACAAATTACTATCCTTCATCCTTAAAGCAGAAGTCTGTCTACTCAGCTAACGCACAAATTAAGGCAAGCAAATGTTTTAATACTTTTAGTAGTAATTCTTCTCTAGTATTCCATACATACCTGTACTGAAATGACCCAACCGGTCTGCATTAAGTTTCAGGATGGAGAAAATGTCCTTACAGTTATAATTACTGCATCTTCGCTAGGGAAAGGAACTACCAGATTACTAGCATGACTGGGACAGTTGCCATCTTTATTACCAGGTGCCTTGTCTTGCTCAGAAAATATGCTGCAAAAATAGGCAGGGTTTCTGGAACTGTGTCCTTAATGCTGTCATCACCATTTCTCTTATCACCACTAAATTAGATGAATTATGGCTACAAAGGCTCTCTAGCTCCACCAGTTCTTATTTATCCTCGGTGCTTTGGTGCCTGTGGCTCTGTTGAACCAGGTGGGCTGTGGACTCCTCCACAAGAATTCTTAGTAACCTTGATTAGAACAGCAAAATTAACATCATATTTACTGTTCAAGCGTTTGCTCTACTGCACATTTCTGAAGAGTTCGTCAGAAAGGAGAATTTCGTGTGTTCTGGGTCTTTTTCTTCTCATTGAAATGGTGGGGATTGAATACGTGGCAAGGCCAAAGATCTGGATCCAAGGGTATCTGTAACTTGCAGTCAAAGGTGGAATTCTAGCCCTGCTGGGTAGTACTATTCTCTTCTGGCACGAAGAGCAATGAACAGAGGGCAGTGAAGGTTGGAGAAGTGAACCGGAGCACCTAAGTCCTGTCTTCCCCATCTTTTGCCATATTGTTTACTTGCAGCAGTTGTGCCTTTGTTTTGGTCTCTTGATAAATTCTGCATCAGCTACAGATCAATATAGTGTGTCAGATGTGGATAAGCTGAGCATTTTTATACATAATGCGTTGTACTTTGTGTATGGGAGACTTCATTTCAGGGCTGGTTTGGGGTTTTTGTGTGCGTGTACACAAATTACCAACTTCTGCTTGATCCTGCAGAGTTTTAATTCTTCTGCAAGATTATTCTGTACTGTCAAGGCTTCTTAGATTAAAGGTACTGAACCTCTCAAAGGTTGGGTCACTATTTGTACTCTTGTGATCTCTAAAATGCTACATAGTCCTAGCTGGGACATTTCTTGGCTTCAGGAGTACTGGAGATGTGTACAATACAGGGTCTGTTCGTGTCATTGTGCAGTTGTAAGGCAGATTATTCAGAAACAATAACTATGTCATCTTCACTGGCCCTAACAGGCTCAGTTGCTGACTTGGGGTGGAGCCTTTGACTAGTAAAAAATTGTATTTTTCTTATGAAGCCCTGCTGTAAAATGAAGCTAATTCTTGACTTACCTCTTGGGACTGACAGGGTTAGCCAGCTGGGATAGTTAACTTTTCTTAGAAATAAAAAGCATCATGAAAAGACCTGGGATAACCCTACAATTTAGGTGTAGTGATTTTTTAATTTTTGTTTTTCTTAACCTCCTGAGGATGGATTGGAACTAAAATTGCTGAAATTGCCGTGGCTGCATTTGAAACTAAAGTTGTTCTAACTATCTAATAAAATGGAAAAATTGCTTTGATATTCCCATTCTGACAATATGTGGCTATGCTGACTTTTGTTGCTGCTTTCCTTAGGGGCATTTGTCCCTGATCTCTCAAACAAAATGTCACTGAGTAAAACTATGTATGATGCTGTGTGTTCTAGTTACAAAAGATTTATAACTTGGTCACTTTTATTTATGCCTCCTTGGAGCTGGTGGAATTCTACTGCAGTGTTAAAATGCAGCAGTTTCATTTTCCTGCAGGCAGCAGCCCTCTGGTGGTGTGCGGATTTTTCTTTTTTTTTTCCCTCCTTTTTTTTTTTTTTTTTCTTTCAATGAAAGGGTTGTAAGGCCAGAAAAGCATTTATGNGTTTTTGGAGATTCAGGTAGACAGAGTGAGAAGCCTTTAAAAGTGCCTCAAATTAGGCTGCCACATGGTCCCATATCTCCTCTCTTTTCCTTTCTAGTCCTCACCTCATCACCACCCCTACCTAAATTTGCAAGTGGGATGTGAAAGACAAAGAAAGGTTACAAAACTCACCCTGTGGATAATACTAGCAGTCTTATTTGGCAAACTGATATTTACCAAATACTATATCTGTAAGTTTCAGCTCCCAGAATTACTGCCTGGAAAGGGTATAGGTCGGTGTGAAGTGGGTGGCTCAGCTCCGGGGTTATTCTGAAGATTAGACTGTTAGGAATGCAGGCATTTCTGAGGAGGCTGCTGATGAAAATTGAAATATCAAAGCATTTTTTAAAGGGATGACCTTAGGAGTTTGTTACATGGGCGTTAAAGATAGTCATGTTGTAAGTTACTGTCTGGAAAAAATATTTTGGCTAATGGGGAAGGAGAATCTTCTCATCAGTTCCCTAAATTTACCCTTTTGCTAGTTTGAGATTTAGCTATAACTTGATTCCCACTTAGGACCTGTTTTGAAGTACTTAAGTTACGTTCTGGGAATTCAGAAAACAGCTAAAATGAAATATTGTTCCTTACTGTTTTTGACATAATAAGCCAGAGCTTTTTGCAAAGGAATTTTGAAATGATTAAAGCTGTGCCAGGGATGCATTTGGCTTGTTTCCTGTCCAGGACTACAGTAAATGTCAAAATCATGCTGTATCTGCGGCCGTGCTACTGCGCAAATGCTCTGTAGGAAGACATGCAGTTTCATTAACAATTGGAACGCTGAAGGGTTTAGGGCAAAGAATTCCAGTTAAGATTAGTTGTTTTAAAATGTACTGATTTTCAACTGTGCTGTTTGAAACCTACTGGGTGTCTGTAAAGTGAAACCAAAGTTACTGCTTAGATTTCTGTGTTATTTTCGGGGGGTTTTTAAGGTTCATTTTAAAGAAGAACGGGATTGCTAAATAAAATGCATTAATGTACAAAATAGCTCTGTTGTTTGTAATGATGGACAGCGGTTGTGGCGTATGAGCCCTTGGCAGTATTTGGTTGAACTTGATACTGTGGACAGCAGAAAATACAAATTTGAGGCCTTACTTGATAATACTTTAGGTCGCTTGTTATATAATTGCTGAAAATTATCAAGAGACATTTGTGCTGGCTAAGATATATATGATGCAAAAGTGTTGCTTCACCCTGATTTTGGGTATGTAAGTCTTGGCTCTTTTTGCTGGGTTTCCCCTGGTCAGGAAGCAAAGGTCCAGCCTCGTGCACAGTTTGGGGGCAGAGTCAGACCCACGCAAAGAGCTCTCAGTGCACGTGGCTTCTGTATTACAGGGGCAGTGACAGTTTATGACCTTTAATGCTTGCAGTTAACACGGGAGAATAGGAGAGGTTAAGGCATCGCTCGTTCTTGCCTAACCCACAATCTCCAAAACACTATTTTAGTTTTTGCTTATTTAGATTCTTGTTTGTGCTTTCAAACGCAGCACTGTAACACATGCTGCAGTAGGTTATTTGTGTCATTTTTTGGAGGCTGAATAAAAATTGGTTATTGCCTACTCAAGCATGTTTTGAAAAAAAAAAAAGACCTTGGACCCTTTTTTGTTTTTTCTTTTTTCTTCAGCCTGCTTGTCAATTTGGCATTGGGAGGAATAAAGTGAACAGCTTTCTGCCATCCAATGGAGAGAGATACAAGTTTTTAAATGAAATCTGCTAAAGAATAACAGTGCAAAAGCTTCAGTAAGGAAATCAGCTTTTTTAAAAAACTGAATTTTACCTGTTTTGCTACAAGTTTATGGTAGTTTAAAGGTTTAAAATAAAAAAATAATATAAATCAAAAATTTAATTATTAGGCTGTGGATGAGGTAAAAGTGAGTCATTTCAATTCAAAAAGCAAAAGTTGTCCTCTTCCAACCCCATTGATTATTCTAAATACTTTTTAAAATGAAAATCTCAAAATATGTTTGTTTCTGGTGTAAAAATGAATTCAACTAGTTTATGGCCATTGCTGCAGGTAGGGTGTTGAACTTGCTAAGACTTTTGTGCTGGTCCTAACCCAGCTCTATGTGTCTCCTAGGAGAAATGAAATCACCAATACTTTATTCCCTAACCTTAACACAAGAGCAGGTGTGATTATAGTGTCACTATCCTGACTCTAATATGCAATTTCTTTGGTTTCCTATTGCCTCTTGCAAAAATATTGAGATATGAAGGGGAATGGTTTAAAACTCACTTGCCTTCTCACAGGTTCTGGTTTTGCAGCTGGGTGCCCCTGGTGCTGTGACCTTTGCGATGGAACTCTTGCCGTTCCATGTTTGTCTTACTGTGAACCTGCATGTGCCCTTTCTTCATGTTTTGGAAGTTGTGCAAGGCAAGGCAATTAATATGCAAAATAGTATTTAAATACCAACTTAAACCAATACTGTCCTGTAGTTTTGGGGTTCTTCTGGTTATAATAGGCTGTTTTACATGAGAGTCTGAAATTCTCCCTCGCCATCAGATTCGTACCATTTGTATTTTGCTTAGAGATTGTTTTACAGGGAAACTCTCACATAATGATGGGTCAGATTTATGTTCTTGCTACACTTTTTTGTTTGTTTGTTTCTTTCTTTCTTGTTGCAACTTTGGTGCTTCATTGATGTTTCTTTGGATTTTTAGCAATTTGACACAGCAGAGCAGTACAATATCCTACCTTTGGACCTTGTTGTCTTCCACGTGTCCTTATAGGAGTCACCATACTGGAGTCAGCAAATGGGTGCTACTGGAAAGCTGTTTCAAGTGAGGATATTTTGCATTTGCTCTCCTGAAACAACTTCAGCAAAGACTAGGCCATATGCAGTAAAAGGTATAGATAGAAATATTAGTCAAATATGATTTGATTATAAGCCATACCAGGGAAAAAACCCCCCAAACCCATGATGCTTTCTCTTGTCAGCTGTGAAGCTTATTTAGAATGATATATACTGCTGAAGAGAAGCATTTAGTAATTGAAATGTAAGTGGGTGACAAAGAAACAATACATATGCAGCAGCTTTTTTTTCCCCTCCAGTTTTGTGTTTCCATCTCTGTCATAGAAGAAACTACTGACAGTATTGGAAGTAACTTTTTTGGCTTTCTTATTTCTCTGGCGCTGTATTAAACCTTTATTCTTTGGCATTCAGCAAGTCAGTGGTATAGGATCATCTTGCTGCTCACCCTTTGATTTTTCACTCTCTCCCTGTGGCAACTTTCCCTGCTGGATGCATGTGGATTTAGCTTGATTCCCAGCCTTGCCAGCAGCATTGTAAAATCGAACTGTAGCATTTGAAAATACTGCTCTATTGAAAAACAAGCTGGAGCAATCCAGACTTGGATTTCAAAGGGAATGTAAAGATCTTGATCCATGCTGCTTTGCAAGCTCAGCACCACAGAGTGTGATTGACTGTAAGCTCACTCATATTACGAAACACTGAAGGGTATTTAGTTTAATAACAGGCTGGAAAAGTGGGATATGTGAGATGATGAAGAAGCCCAGAGTCTGTCTCTCTCCACAGGCAAATTGGTGTGCTTTGCTTATGCTGTTGTTAAAATGGCTTGATAGCTCTGAGGCTATTGAGTCTTACTTTAGATTTCCACTGCTTCACAGTTTAACCATGGGTTACTCCAGGAACAGCCTGAGCTTGTATCCCATAATCTCAGTTGGAGTTGGTTTATCTTTTAAGTGTACCTGAAAGATCAAATTTGGTGGCTATGGGTTAGATCCTCAACTGATGCTATTTGGTTAAGAGCCTTGGATTCCATGCTGCTGGACTGACTCAAGTTACGGATTTGACCTTCTGTGTAAGGGCAGAGACCGAAATTTTTAAACTTGGGAAAGGGTCTAGCTGTTGGATTTTCTTGTTTCGAACATTGTTACTTGAGAATAGTGTAAAACCACACGCATTATGAAAGGTTTTGGTCTGAAGTTTTAGATATTGCATCCTTTCTGCAAGGAGTTGCATATTTGTTTCAGTCTTTGAAAAGGCTTCTCTGTAACCTTGACTGGTTTTTTAAACTTTATGTAAGTGAGCTCTCAATTTATAGCAGCTGTATTTCTATGTTGATAGAATAGCCACAGCTCGGATATTGCCTCTGTTCTGAGCTATCCACAAATGCCTGCAATTCTCTAAGACAATTGACCTTTGGGCCTAGAATTCTTACACTTGACCTCTAGTCCAGAAATGACTTTTTTGTCTCAAGACATCTTGATAAAAATCTGTATGATGAGGTGTATTTTGTCTGACTGGTGGCAACAGGAGGTGGTAAGGAAGGGGAAGTCAGTAGTTCAATTCCTTGCTGGAATTAAATCCTTGAGAAAATAAGGATGGTCCTTTGTTTGAGGCTTACTTGGTGCCTTCCCAGTACTTAGCTTGCTCCACATCAGACTTCATAATTCTTGTACTTCATTTTCATTAGAGGGCCTATCAGAATTATCAATATTGTTAATTTTGCATTAATACCCATCGATAAGGAGTCGTGGTGAAACACACACAGTTAAACAGAGGTACTCTTGGCTCCAGGTAAGATTTTAAGTAAGAAGCTTAACCATCTTTGAATTTCAGGAGAGTGACTATTGGAAAAGTGTTTTTTTATCCCAGAACTGTACATAGCCACATACTTACAACTTCTCTGAGTGAGATGCAAAACTGTGAAAGGCCTTGTCTTTTCGATCTGTCTTGGACATTGTCCAAAATCTCATGCCATTTCACACCATCAGCCTACTTCTACTTGTGCATTGTATGTCTGTGCTGCAGTTTCTAACCAGGCAAGAAGAAGGCTCCAGATTGCTGTGGTGGGTCAGGATGATACCTGGATTTACTAATTTAACAGAGTCTTGGTTATCTCTGTTCTGCACTGCTGTCAGTTTTAGACAGTCTACTCCTTGATGAGCACTACAGGGGGTGTTGTGATAAAACAAGGGGGTTTTTTTGTGTCAGAGCAGTGTTTTCTCGTGTTACAGTATGGTGTAGTAGATTTGTTCAGTGGTCAGTTTTAGAAATGTTGCAGCAGCTGATTTCAGAATCACCAGTAGTAGAATTTATTTTTTTTTGTTTTTGCCCCTGGTGTTTTGGTTAGTAATTGCCTTCTATCTGAATGTGTCAAAGATTACCAGTTGATTTTTATTCTAACGTAGGGATATGAGTCTATTCCCAATATTGGTCTGTACTTTGGATGGATGTGATTTTATGTTGCTCCAAATGAATGAAAAGAAGCATCAAAATCCATTACTCCTTTTCTTTCTTTCTCTGTTTAAGATTTTATTCCCTTTTATTTAGTAGAGATAACACACATTCTGGTATTAAGGGGGCATTCTTAATATATCATCTCTGTCTTTCATCATCCTGTGTTTGTCTAATATTTTCTAGTATGTCTCTTTTTAGTTTGATCATCAAAACTGGCAGTCTGGATCTTTTTGTTCTATCCTGGTATGATCCTCACACACTCAGCGTTTTTGCTGCTGGCCCCTTAATGTTACCTATTTCTGCTTGTGCATTTTTGAGGTCAGTATTCCAGCCAGGGATGTATCATTGATTTATACATTGGCATTATCTCATTCGCAAGTACAATTTTAGATTTGATTGTTCAACATTTTGTTGTCAGTTTTGATTACCTCTGTGCATTGAGTTGATATTTTTGTTATGCTCTCTGAAGTAATGGTAAGTCTTTTCTTGAACGACTCCAGTTAACTTGGGAGTCAGAAATGTATATTACTGTTTCACATTAGTCTTTCAATTATGCATTTATTGACACTGAATTTCA
The DNA here is from genome assembly GCA_013396955.1 of Regulus satrapa. Taxonomy (NCBI): domain Eukaryota; kingdom Metazoa; phylum Chordata; class Aves; order Passeriformes; family Regulidae; genus Regulus; species Regulus satrapa. The sequence continues at coordinate 61,980 of VWZN01003155.1, forward strand.
TCTACAGTTATGCTCTCTTCCCACCAGGCTTTGATATTTCATTGTTTTAAGTGCTTAAGTGAGACTTAAGTGTTGGTCTAGTGCTATCCTACTGTGCAAGGGTAAATTTCACCCTTTATGAACTGATGCATCCTGTCACATTAATCAGGGATGTACTGTGGATTTCCTAGGGCTATATAAAGGATCAAATTTCCTAATTAACCCCTTCAGAACCGAATTAAATGTTGACACCAGACCTAGAATGTACCACAGACTCGATGTACCATGAGCTGTAGTACTGGTGATGTGTTTTACTGTGACCATAGGGAAAACTTCAGCAGTAGCAATCTGCTGGGTACTTGGTCACGACTGGTGCATCCAGGTGTTGAGAGATTTGCAGCATTTTCTTCTGTTGCTTCCTCTGTTTCTAAAATAGGTTTTTGTCAAAGCAGATCCATAAAAGTTCCCCCAAGCTAAAACATTGAGTTTGAAGGGACTCATTTATGTCCATCTATCCTTTTCCTTTTATTAAAAGGAAAATCCATTTCTTCATTGCTGCTTCATGGAAGAGTTTCTGAGTAGGTGAGAAAATGGCTGAACATGAGCGGGTTTGATTTCTTCAGTTACCTCTGATTTTGAGAGTCATTTCTTGACGCTTTTGTTTTGTCACCTGTAATGTTGATAATGGGCCTTACACAAACTACTTTGAGAGTTGAGTACTCAGTGTACTATAGAAGCTAAGCATTTTTTCAGTTTTAAGTATAGTATTTCATAATGTATAATGGGGTTTGCTGGTGTCAGATTTGTTTTTCTGTTGTTCACTAAGAATACCAAGGAAGTGATTGACCAGATGAGGTGTTTCTTCTCCATGTCCCCTAAATGAGGGAGGAAACACTCTGAAGATGATTCTTCCTGCTTCCCCAAAGAACCCAAAAAAAGTAAAACTGCAGTATAAGGGGTATAAAAATGTGGATAGATGGAAGATTTTTTTTTTTTCATCCCTTCAAGCTTATTATTATCATTATTATTTTGGTGCTTATGGTTTAGGAAGAGAACTTGTTGTGTTCAGTCATCACTGATTGCTGTAGAATTGGCAAACTGTCCAGCTGTTCAGTGGATGCTTGTCTGATCATGGAAATCCTGCTTATGAAGTAGAGCAGGGGGAAAAACAGCGAAACATGCTGGTATCTTAGTGGATTTAGTTTTACACAGTAGCATCTGCTAAACATGCAGTGACTCTTTTACTTAGCAATCTAGACTAAACCCCATAATTATTTAATGAACAACCTCCCTCTTTCTCTCCCATTTGTTTTGATCCCTAACCCCCAGAAGTGCTGGCTTCAGGGTCTGTGTAAGCCATGGTTTAGGCTGTGTACCTGCTGCCCACCCTGGGTATTGTGTATGTTGTTTTGATTTATTTATTAGCCTTTATTTTTTTAATCTGTGAAATTTTTGTAGGCAAGAAGGGAAGAAACAGGACCTTTAAATGACAAGCCACAGCTCCTCTTAAGTAGTGACAGATGCCTTCTGACGTGACATTTTAGGGACTTTGAGACTCCTGATAATAATATTTGTGGTTCAGGAATGACCTTGCATATCAGAAGGTCTCTGTCTATCCTGCATGTCATAATGAGTTAAACATCGTGGTGAAACAGCACAAAACCAAAGTGCTGTGTCTGAGCCTCCTGCAGCTTCTTTATCCCCTTGTTACCTTTAGGAAAAAAAATGAAAATGGATGCATCTTTCTAGAGAATAAGGAAAACATGTTGCTGAAAGGAACCAGCTTTTTCTGTGTGCTGCTCAGAGGAGTCCACAGGCTATGCTAGCAGAACTGCAAGAAAGCTGATAGGAAGCCTGTCCAAAACCTTGCAAAAAAACTTCTGGATAAAATTAACCACTGGTGTCTTAAGCTATTCTAATTAAAATAAGATTTCTCTTATAATTACTTTTTTATATTAACTTTTATTTTTGGGACTAGATGGAAAGCCAAGTGAAGGTTGGATTTTGCTTTCTAGAAGCAACTTCTCCAACTTACTTGAAACAGGTCATGCTCGTTTGTGTCAACCTTGCAACCAGTTGCTCAGGGAGAATGGTTGTGTTGTCGGAACTGAGAATCATGACTTAGATTCAGCAGCACAGAAGAGCAACCTCTGGATTACGTTCAACTGCACAGGAATGCTGTTTTTTAAGTAATGATTTAAGGTTGTAAAAATAAGATCCGACTGGCCTGGTACATCAAATGATGCATTTGCTTCTAACGAGATTCTGGTACAACTCACTGGAGTTATTTCCCGAAGTTGCAGTGCAAAGCTTTGTTCTGATCGTGTTTCAGCTTTGAAATGAGTTCCCACCAATGCGAACTCCTTACCAGAGGCCTGAGGCCACTCTCTCTCTCAGTCACCACATTGGCTGAAATTTGCATGGAAACATGAGGCCAATGGAAGAGCTACTACAGCAGATGAGCTCAGGAAAAGAAGTAGGAACACCCCAAACTGATTTTATGAATATATTTTTCTTTTCATCCTATCTGAAGTATAGGCATTATTAATAAAACCTTTCATGCATATCATGTTGGACCTATAGGTTCTGCCCCTGGGACTTGCTGAAGCCATAAATCAGGATGAGCCTCAGAGTTTTGCCACTTCTTTTTCTTTCTTAGTAAGGATAAGTGAGAGGTCTAAAGCATCCTTCTCTGCTGGGTTTGTTGTGAAGGAATCTGTTTTGAATTTTTTTAGATCAACAGGAGAAGTCCCTCTGGTAGTAAGAGGCCTCTCCTTCCAGAGGTGGTGGCTCCTGGGCCTTGCTGTTTGCATTGCCTGGTGTTAGGTGTGGTAGAATAAAAAAGTGTGCTTGAAGCCGAGCTCTACCATGCCAGTGATTCACTAATACGAGGCCTCTGAGATATTCAGTGACATATGTGAGAACAATTCCTTCTCTGGGCTGCATTATCCCAGAGAGGGACCTGTAGCTGACTTCTCCTTGTGGCTTGTTTTCCTTTCTGAGTAGAGGTAATCCGCAACAGAAAGCTGACCTTCAAACCAGACACTTCTGTAGTTTTAATGATTGTGATGATGATCTGTTTGTCCAAGAAATCTGTGCTGACTCCTTGTCTAGTATGTCTAGGCTGAATCATTCGTTTAATTCAAGAATTGTTTTCTCTTGAAAACAATCTGTTTATGATGATGCAAAATGGGAAATACTTTTTTTTCCTAGAATCTTCCCTTCTATTCTCTTCTGTACTGAGTGATGTATTGGGAACTTATTCTCTTCCCCTCTCCTGAAGTCAGAAGGAAAGTGAAGATTTAGTTTCGCTATTAGGGAAACCACAAGCCATAGATTTATCTGATGTAAATGCAATGTATTTCTCTTGAAGTTGGGATTGTTTTCTGTCAGTACAGAATTCACTTAGTGCTGGAGTGGATGCTCCTTTCATAGGAGAGTTGATACAGAAAGAACTTTTTGAGAAAGATAGTTCTGCTCTCCAGTTTCCTTACAATTTTTTTAAGTCTTATAGCTGCTAAATAACTTTGGGGTCTTCAGTTGGATCTAAATATTTATTATTGATGTTTTATAGTATAATAGGAACTTTTTCTAGTAAATTCTCTTTTTATTGCATAAAAACTACTCAGATTCCTGTATTATTCCTTCTTACTTTATGGAATTGTGAGTCTGATGGAGCCACATGAACGCCCCTTCCAATCTCCCACTTGTATCTCTGTGAGGGATCACTGGTATGCCTTTGTGCTTTAGAAATACTGTAGGACAAAACACAGGCTTGCTCCTCATGTTTGCTGCATTTTCTGAAGAACTGCATTGGAGCAACTGCTAAACTTGTATCCAGTTCTTGCATTAAGACCTTCACCACTTCCCTCAGTGGTAGCTTTTATTTGTTATCATGGTTTGACTGTTGTGGTTGAGTCTCTCTTTTGCTTCAGTTCAAGTGATGAAGGAAGTCTGTGACAATTCCTAAAGATCAAATTATGCTCCCATTGAGTTTTCGATAGTCAGGAGAGAGATGCTACTTTTGTCCATAGGTCATGGATCAGGAGCAAAAGCTGCCTTGAAAACAAAGAAAACAGGTGGAGGAAAATGATGAGAGGCCAGGAGGTCCTGTTTCCTGTGGTAGGTGTGAACTTTCTTATATTTTTGCCATTCCAGGGAACTTTATCTTTGCACCTCTGTAGGCAGGAGCAAGTCATGTTGAAGTGATAAGAGTGGAGTGTATTGCAGCCCCGGGGCCCACTCTGTTCACTGAATGCATACAAGCCTTTCTGAAGTGGGAGTTATTTGGTATTCTGGAAATATCAGAAATGAAACAGTTGGACATCTGTTTTTAACATGGCTAGAGTACAGCTCTGTAAGGTGATTATAATAAAATTCCTATCAACTTTAGGCAACCTATAGAAAGGTCATAGCAAATCCTACTGTAACGTGGACACCTATTTTTGTTATAAAGAACAGTATCTGCAAGAGGCTGATAGTGTAAGTCATTACTTCTTCATTTATCATTCTTGAACATTTCTTATTTTCTCAACTATTCAAGCAGCAGAGATCTAGAATCAATTCATTAAGTTGAGATAAACATCTGATGATTATTGTTACTGTTTTCATATTATATAAATACCTTGGGAGCCATCCTCTTAGGGAGCTTCATGCTGGCTGAGCAGTTGCTACCCAGAGAAACCCGCATTCTGAATATTAAACTTCATGGATATTAAGTACTGCCAGAAGCAAAAAAAAAAAAAAAAAGTAATTTAGAAAGAAATGTATTTTTTATTCTTGGGAAACATATATTTATTAAAAAACTAACACCCTTGCATATTGATGCTCTCTTCTACTAAATATTTCCATAACACAAATAACTGGCAAGTTTAAACTAACTTTCTTCACTGTCTCACCTCACATATTTTGAAACAGGGGTGTCAGTATTCAGTGAGAAATGTGTTAAAATTCCATGTGTATGCTAAATCCTTTTGTGTGTGCATTTGTCAATCTACAGATATCATCATAAGACTTTTATTGTAAGGCATTATTCAGTAGTAATTGTTTTTGAACAGCAACAGCTATTCTTACTTTCCAGCAGAACACAAACATTTTTCACCATTTGTCACAGGTGACAGTTGTCCTTCTCTTTGTTGGTCCGTGTTGAAATTAATACCAGTTGTATACTCGTGTTTGTTTAAAACTGATCTAAAGGTGCACTGTACAATTGTATGTGTATATGGGTGACACTGTCCATAAAATTTATGATTCTTAACATGGTGACAGGTTGCACTGCATGTTCTCAGTCCCAGTCCTCCAGTGATGTTCTGGATCCTGAGGAATTTGCCCATCTACTGTAACCTTCTGCTGTGAGAAACCTGTTTCACAGGGACAAGTTACTGTTTCTGGCAAACAGAAGGAACTGTCCAGCATTTTCCAAGCTGAATGTATTAAAACACTGGTAAACTTGGAGTGACTTTGAAAGCTGTCTTTCCATGCTTCGAAAGCCTTTCATCTATGCATTTTTATTTTTTTTTTTTGTACATAGGATACGTGTGGTTATGCATCTGTGTATCTTTCTGATTTGAGAGAACTGTGGCTCATCACAAAGACAAGTACTGTTTGTAGCCTGATTGTAGCATTTGCTGTTGAGAAGCGGTGCTGCAAGCTTTAAATACTAAATTTCTTTAGGAAACCTCCACAAACTTCTGAATTTGTGAAATAAAAATTGAACAAAATTTGTTTTAACAGCAGTAGTAAACTGTGATGAATTCAAGTATTCAGATCAAATTATAAAGACCAAATGAAAAAAAACTTAGAAATTATGACACAGCTGGGAATATCAGTAGAGATGAAAACAAAGGAGAAGCAGGGCATAATACTCAGATTATTGATTTGCTTGGTATTAAAAACATCTTTAAAATTTCAAAATTAATGAGACATAAAATCTCCCTCCTTTGCAGCTGATTCTCATCAGTTAGTTATACAAGAGCTATCACAGGAGAATGGAGCATACCATTAGCTGTTAGCTCAGAATGACTCTGCAAAATAGTCCTTAAAGCTCTACTGACTTATTTCTGACGGTCTCCTAAAGGTCTCAGAGCTGCCAGCTGCTGCAGTGTATCACGCTGTCCTCGAGCCCGGATCGGAGCTGTGTGGCAGAAACATCCTCACCCTGCAATTTGCTTTAAAGCAGCGGTGTCTGAATAACCTAACTCGGGCAGATAGGCCTCCACGGGGGTCAGCTGAGCTCTGTGTTGGCTCGTGTAGCAGTGAGGGTGATAAGTTTATCAGCAACAAAGCTGTGGTTTCTGCCAGCAGCCTTTATGATTTGATCTCTACATTTAATGCCATTTTGTTCCCTAAAAATGGATACAGATGTCCCCATGGGGAACAGGACTTTCTGGGAAATCTACTTTGTGACTTTGGGTATGCAGGCAGTATTGTATTGTATTGCTCCTGGAAAACTTGTTCTTGCTTGAAAATCTCTCTCAACACTGTCTTAACTTTTAGTGTCCCAAACGAACCCACTGTCTTCTGGTAGGCAGATATTAATCGCTGTGATACATAATTTTTCATTACTGTCATTTAAAAATAACTGCTGTAGAGAATAAGGGATGAAAGAAAGGGGATTAAAAAGATTGGGAGTCGTATTGCAGTGAAATTAGGTATTGCAATTACTGTGTGCTACATGCAAATTATGTTCGCTTGCAGTAAGTTACAGCTGGGTGAGAAACAGGTCTTTTGAGTGCTCAACAGCATGTGATGAGTTGTCATCTCAAATGCTTTAAAAACAGTTCTGGAAACAAATCCTTTCCCCCTTCCCACTTACCTTGTCTGAGCCAGATGTCATGCAGCCAGCTGGAAAAGCAGTTTCCATTAGTGCTTTGCCAAATGCACCACATTCTCTGAAGCACAATGAGCCCATTTTTTGTGTCTCATATTTTTAGGACTGACAAGTACCTTCGTTTACACATTTGGATTCTTGATGTGTTTTGAGAACAGCTTTCCAGTCATTCTGAATTACATTTGTTGCTTTGATAATAAGTTTTCATTATAAGAGTTCAGTTGGAGAGAAATGTGTTTTCTACCCTCTGCAGTAAAATCAGAGCACCATAAAATGGTTTGAATTGGAAGGGACTTTAAAGGTCATCTAGCTCCAACCCCTTGCCATGGGCAGGGACACCTTTCACTAGACCAGGTTGCTCATAGCCCTGTCCAGCCTGGCCTTGAACACTTTCAGAGACGGGGAATCCACAACTTCTCCAGGAAAACTGTTCCAGCACCTCATCACCTCACAGTGCAGAATTACATCTTGAATCTAAAGATTAAATTAAATTAAAGATTTAATCTAAAGATGACCAGCCTGTAGTTTCCCAAGTCTACCATTTTTTCCTGTTAAAAATGGGGTTTATAACAAGAAATATTTATTTATACCAAAGCAGTCTGTGAGGCACACTGGCTGCTTATTTAAGGAAAAATAAGACTCCTCAGTGAACTTAATGAAGAGTTGAGAATCTAAGTATCATGAGTAGTATGAGTAAAGGAAAGCTGGCTGCATTACTGCTGCCACCCACAAGTGAGTTCAGTAGCCAGAATGACTGAGGGTTTTCTGTTCTGCATTGCCCTTTGGTACTGCTGATAAAGGTGGGGGATCATGAAAGGCAGAGGGCAGTGCTACCCACGTGTATAATTCTGGGTCACAACAGTTTTTGATAGTTCTCACATAATGTTTCCTTAGTAAATGACAAGAGGCAGGGGGAGGAAGAGGGAGAAAGGTGACTGGAATGGTGGTGACATTTGAAAGGGGAAGAGCCTTGTCACAGCCTTAACTTTGCACAGATAAGAAATATATTTTCTGATTTTATGGAAGGTTGGGAGAAACTGCTGCACTGGACTGATAAGAAGTGGGGTTACATGCTGGTTTATCTGTTAGGAGATGTAGTGTTCCTCTCAGACTTGTGGCGTATTTAATTTAGATCAGAAAATCCTAGGGGATTTACAGCTAATCATAAACCAGCATAGATTAAGAATAACCCTCTGAAAAATATTAGTGAGATATAATGTATTCTACATAAATGGATGCAAGCAAATATACATAAAGATATATTTTATGTGAATTAAAGGTCATTCTGCTATACCAGTGAAGGGCATTGTAGGTGTTTATTGTAGGAAATCAAATGTAGGTGTGCTAGGGAATCTTGCTGAATATGGAGCAGGGCATGCCCTGTGGCTGTAGAGCTGGCCCCTGCATGGGCAACATGTTTAATGGCAGGACTTCTTTTAGTGCCAAGCTGGTCTGTGGTAGGAACTCGCCAGAACTCAGGGTTGCTCTAAATTGCACCAGACCTCAGGTAGCCCTGGGCAGTATTTGGAATTCAGAAGATAAATATTTTTGCTCTACGTGTTGTTCGTTGCGCTTTGTGAAGGAAATGATAATGGTTGATAGGGTTTTTAAATTTTCATGTTTTAACTCACAGTGGTTGTGACAGTTGTTCAGTGAATTCACCCACGTTCTAAACAGGTACCATATGGGCAGCACCAGTGTAATTGCTTTGTCTGCTGCCCTTTTAATATATTGGAGCAATCTGAAAAAAAACCAAACAAAACCACACCACCTCAAAAAACCCCCCCTAAACAGTTTTTAAACTGGTTTCCCTACCTGGAGTCTCCCTTGCATTGCTGCAAATTCTAGTGCTTTTTCTGCAGCGTACAGTACACCTGCCATGCCACAGGAGCTATGGCTGGAATCTCTAGGCATCCTTAAACTGACTTTCGTCTGACTAGGTCAACAACCTATAGAATGAAGCAAATCCCGAGAGGCCTGGGCTGAATAAACTTGCCCAGACCTGTAAGTACTTGGATCAAAAAGCATCCAGCCAGTGCTGAGACCTGTGCCGCTCTTGACTTTGCTGCTCCTGTGATTGTGCTCAGGTGGGTGGATATCTGCCGCAATATAGATGCAAAATGCAAGTCCTGCAGTGTAGCTTGCTAGAAATGGAACTTTGACCACATTTTTGAACCTTGAAAGCTGACAAAGAGCTGCTTGTGATGATACCTTTGGTTGTGCAGTCGCAGGTGTGAGAGGCAAAGGACCCAAATAGTACTGCCTCTTTGGAGGGAGAGCTGTTCTGGCACAGCTTCATGCTGCTTTTCTCTCTGTGTACTACATGGGGGAAAATGGATTGGTTTATGTGAATATAGTTTCAAATTATGTTTTGTTTTATTTCTCGATTTGCTTATGTTTTGTGATATAGTACTTTTTCACAGGCTCACTTATAAAGGTTTCACTATATAACTGTTGCCAGACTAATGAACCTGGATGTGTGGAACTGTTGGAGCACAAGATGCACTCCTGATTGAATAAAACATCACAAGGTGAATAATTTTAGTAGTATCGTGGGAGAATAGCAACTTTGTTTACATAAAACCTGAATTTTGAAGAGTATCTGTTTCAGAAACAGACTTTAGAAAGCTTTCATAGTGTTGTTCCAAATGACTTATAGCAAAAAGACCCAGTTATTCAAACTTACTACTAAGGCACTGGTGTGAGTTTTTAAATGTGTAATTCTTCCCAGTTTAAGCATAAAGATATATTTTGTGCTTCCTTGTTGCTGGGTTTTGAACCCTCTGAAGAATTATCATGGGGAGATTCAGATGCCTGTTTTGCTTACTCCATTTTGGCAGGAGAGTGTGTGCGAGCTGGTCATTTTGCTGAGACTTTGGTGCAGCACTATTCCATAGTGTATTCCATAGTGCTGCTGACTGGTTCAGAGTCGGCTCTTCCACTGTGTTTCAAACACACAGGGTGATGAACCAACTTCGGTTCTTTGTGCTTATAAAAAAAAAGCAGTGTTTTAATTTTATCCTTGGCATACTTCACAGACTTTTAATGCTGTTTTAGCCTAGAAAAAATATTAACTGTTTGCCTTTTTAAGAAATTTATAAGCTGTCACCACATTTCTTATTTTTCTGTTTTTTGGGGGTTTTTTGGTTGATTGGTTTTTTTGGGTATTTTCTGGGGGGGGTTGTTTGGGGTTTTTTTGTGGGTTGTTTTTGTTTTTGTTTTTAAATCTCTTCCCCACCTGTTCTACCAATTAGTACAAACTTTGAGATATCCTTTAAAATACTCTATCTTTGTAAGATAAATTCTCTTGGATTAAGGGTTTAGGTATTTGCCTTTGGCTTTTGTGGGAGCTTGATTTTTATTTTTTGTTTTTAAAGAGGTAAAAGGTTGAGGAGTAAGCAGGACAGGATGTTCTTGTGATGGTGATGAAAGCAGAAAATGTGTCTTGGAAGTTAAGTCACTGTGTAAATATATTAATTTGCTGAGTTGTAGAATAGCCCGGGGTGGCTGGCAGGATCCCCATCACATGAGCAGAGGTAGAGGGATTGTGCCTTCCTACTGCATTTCACAAACACCCTTTCACTTTCTAATTATGTGGGTTGATTTTTGGTTTAAGGAAGAGAGAAAAGGGCATCCCGATTCCCTGCAATCTGCACTGTTGCTTGTTCCTTGGGACCCCACTAGTCAAAACAACGGGATTCATATGTTGACGGCAGCTGAGAGACCAGAGTATGACCAGATGGCAAGGGGGAGCTGAGCTGTCTGTTTCTGCAAGCGATAGGCACATTATGGTTATTCTCTTCTGGGGACAAGGGGGTGGAAAGGAGGGGGAGGGGGAGAGGGAAAGAGGGAGATATTAGATAAACAGACTGTAGCCTGAATGCATATGACATGTGGGAGGAAAGCTTTGTTAAGCAAGAACTGAAAGCCTCTCGCAGAGCATTAAGCAGCACCGCCTGTGCATTGGGCTGAGCCAAACCGGAGGAAACAGGAACACAAACCTGTAACTGCTGTAAGGCGAGTGAGGTTCACCAGGTGCTTGAACCAGTGAGGGGCTGCTTTGCTGTTCCCTTAGCTCAGCTTCCTTTTCTTGGTGGGAAGGTGACGACGCGGGAAGGAATACTCGCAGCCAACCAATGTGATTGATAAGCAAGCTTCAAACTTCATTCAGAAACCACAACTCTTTTATGCCCTTCTGCACAAACTTGCATACATGTCACGATATCATTGGTGCGAACAGACAGAGCACATTTGCACACTCCTTCCAGCTGCGATCTGAGCTGCCAGGGTTCTCCCCTTTTTTCCCACTAGCTGTATTTCCTCTTGTTTGTAAAAACCAAGATTATCAGGGGCACAGTGCCCTTGCTTTTCTTTCTCTGCAGACACAACTTGCAAGTTCCATCGAGGCCTGCTTTAGGCCTTATCTCATCTAACCTCTCTAACGAGAGGATTGCTCGTACATTTTCCCAGGGCCTGATTTGCAGCGTTCTGCAACAGGAAGGAAGGGTCATTTAGCAGCACATTTGCCAGAGGTGTGTTTTCCTTTCGTTCTGCTAGACTTTTTCATCAGCTTCATGTGTCAGGGATGGCTTTATTGGGTTCTGGTTGTCTGCTGTGTGCACCAAAGTCACAAAGTGCAGGTTCAGTCTAGCCAGTGATTTGCAGGAGTGCTCAGCATGCTGTGTAGTTAGGGAACACATCCTTGATTATATCACCCTGAGCCTTATTTGGAGCCTGCTGAACTCTGTAAAAAATTTCCCACTTAACTATATTAGGGTGTGGATTTGTCTTAGCAATGAAGCTGAAGTACGCTTCTATCGATTATTCATAACAGAGCTATCAAATCTTTCCCTACTGCCCTCTCTGGTTCAGCAGCGTAAGTTGCAATGTTTTTCCCATTTTCTTCTTCTGTTTTTCTTACTGTAGTTTTTGTGGCACATCAATAAATGAGTAAATAGAACAATTGATACTTGCATTGCTCAAAAAACAAAAAATGGAATTTTCACTATTTTCTCACATGAGTTTTTTAGACAATGTCTTGCTATCTGAAAAACTGATAGGAGCCTAAGCAATTATTTGAGAAGGGCTTGATACTCTTTCCCATATGCCTGTAACTTTATTTTCTTTTTTCCCCCTCTCTATTTTGTTTTGGCTTTTGCCGACCTTCACTGAGTAGTTCTTTTTGAAGCAAGGTGGTACAAAAGCAGCCTCATTCTGTTGTTTTCGTGGTGAGCCACTCTGAAGCAGTCTGGTTTACGTAGGGGGGAACATAACAGATTTGCTGGACTGCAGCACCTAACACCACAGCTCAATAACCTATTGGAGTGTTTGAACACGGTCACCAGCTTGGCTTCCCTGCTGCTCCCTAGATAGCTGCTTGTGACATTGATCTGTGGGGGGTGGAGGCAGAAAGCTGATTTATAGATGTAGCCTATTGCCTGGAGGAGTGGGTTAGCTGAGATTGCATTCTGCCTGTTTTGGTTGCAGCAATACAAAAGACTTTGGGGGGNAATTCAAATTGTTGGTACTCCTAGACAAGTAAAGAAAGCCTTAAAAGACTTAAAAAAGCTAAGCAACAAAAAACCCTCCACAAAACAAAACAGAAAACACACACCCCTAAAAAGCCCAACAAATAATTTAAGAAAAAAACCCTCACCAAAAACCCCACTAAGTAAACAAAATAAAAACGAAAGAACCATCAAAACAAACTACCAAAAATGTTTAAACTCTTTCTGGAAAGATGCTGAGTGTGGTAATGCCAGTTTTCTATTCACTGCTTGGAAAACCTTTTGCAGTTCCATATGGGACACCATCTTTTAGAACTGTTATTTTAATTGGTGAACCAAAAAAAGCATTTTGCTAATTACTGTTGCTTCTCTGGCTTTGCAGAAGCTGTTTCTACTGTTTTCTGCTGTTTGATAGTAGTAGAACACCTATAACTGCAATGTATTCAAGACTGGCTTTTTGATTTTTATGTTGATTACAATGGCTGAACCAGAAATGCAAATAAGCTTTGTGGTCAGCCTCTCAGATAAGATAATTTATGACCCTGTCTTTCTACAAAACTTCTGTCCGCTTGTCAGGGCTCATAAAAACTTGGGGAAAAATCAATTTTGATTATATGCAAATTTTCAATACATGACCATAAAAGTTACCTCCAAATAAAGGCAAAAAAGAATACTAAATTGTTTCAAGTTTTCTTCTAAGATATCTGCAGTGGCATTGGAAATTTTAAAAAATTATAAATATGAAAGCCATGTTAAAAACTCCTGTTTAATTTCTAATTTAATGCTGTAGTTATTACATAACAGACAGAAATGAGATGTGAGGTTCAGTAGTTAGCTATATAATAAATGCCATTAGGATGGACATATACCATGTTTACATAATATGAAAGGACACAGGTACCAGGGAGAAGGCTGGAGATTTCCATGTATATGTAATAATAGTAGCTAGCTCTTCTACTTTGAGTAGCATCTTGGGCTCTCACATCCATATTTTGCCATGAAAATCGAAACAGAAGCTTATTTATCCAAATATTCTAATTGTGAACATGAACCTGTCACTTCTGGGATCTGGCATTGCCAGATCATTTTGCAAGTCTGATGATTTGCTTTTCTTAAAACAAAAGATCTATGTCTAAGGGGTATTAAAATATACAGCTTTGGAACTGGAAGAAAAGAAACTGGTTTTAAGCCAGGAAAGGTTAGCCAAAAATATCTAAACCAATATGGTGATCATAAATTGTGTCATTATTTGGTAATTTTCTGTTCTTCTGGAATTAAGTGGCATCTTCTGTTGCTGGCTTTGTTAAGAGCACAACTGTCTCCATTCTAATTTTTCTCTTCTGGATGATCTATTACTAGTTTGGTATGGATAGTTTTTCATTGTGATCTGCTCTATTTGAGCTGGTGGGGAGGAACCATAATACAAAACTGCACGTAACCACTTACTTTCGTTGTCTGTTTAGCCATTCCAGTGTTCATAATCTAGTTGGTACTTCAGCCTCCAAGTCAGGGAAGCACTGAAGATAGCAATTGGAATAAAGATTCAGGAATTTAAGCTCAGGGTTTTATTCTTCTCCCTGCTCTTAAGTTACTCTAGTGTTTTAAAAACTTCAGGCACAGAAGCTCGTATCATGTCCCATTAACATTCAATTTGATTGTCTTTGGAGTACTTCTACACAGAATTAAATAAATGAAAATAATAGACCTTGAAAATTGTTCCTGATGTGTCTCAGTATCAATTTTCCATATGTATGAGAAAGCTGTACTCATCTATTTTACCCATATGTTGGATTGCTGAAGTGGGAATTGGAAAATGCTCTGCAACCATCAGAACGGAGGTGCCCAGTATTTATAAAAATGACAGAATACACTGTGAATCTTTTCTTTGTTTTTCCTCTTTGCTTCTCTTGCTCTTTGAGTTTGCTGCCAAATACATTTGAATGTCACTGTATCCATGCTGTTATAATCTGAGACTTTTCATCCTGTGAATAAACTGGCAGCTATTAGTGGCAATGGAGATGTTTTTATTTTCAGCTCTTCGGCACAGCACAAGGAGTTCTGAGCACTGACAGCTGCATTCTTGGGTTCATCCATGAACTGAAATAAGAGGAGTAACCCTGTTTTACAGTGATCAATTTTCTGCAGAGAAATGTCAGCCATAACTGGAACTTAAAACAGTTCTTAGTGATGGCCACTGATTAAAAAGCAAAGGAGTGAGATGTAGTAAGTGTCTGGCCGGGCTTTACTGAGCAAAAGGCAGGTTACCAGAACGCTCACGTTCTGCATATAACCAAAGTACAGCAGTTTACTGGATTGAGTTTACTGCTACAGACTCACAGTTTAGTGTGCCACTTTAATGGATCACATACATCTTACATGATGACAAGTGTATGTGAGATTCATTTCTTTCTGTATTGTTCCCGAGTCCAGATAAGGATTTCCTGCTTTGTGCATGAATACTTAGTCATTATATTTTCTGCTTTTTAATCAAAATTAATAATACACCAGGTATGTTTATAGAGCAGGGATCTCAAAGCACTTTAGGAATGTTAGTTACATAATACCACTCAGATAAAGTGCATACGATGATTCATATTTTGCAAGTGAGAAAACTGGACAGATTGAGTTACTGAAAGACATACAGAAATTGTTGATGAAATTAAGGGCATTATTTGGAGATATGATGTAAAACCTATTAAAAGTGTTTGGACTGTGTCACCGATTGCAGTGTTGTAGCCACAAAATTGAGCATCCTTCCGTGATCAGGCCACCTTGAACAAAAGTTCAGCTTTCCCATAAGGTTTCTGTTTTACCCAATTTTTTTGACTACCTACAGGTTTTCTGAGACAGTCACATTTCATATTTACAGCTTTTTATGTTTCAAAAGTCACTTGATATTGGAGAATATCCTCATGGGAAGGGAAAGAGGACAGGTAATCAGCTGAACATTTCATGTATTTGTTCCAGCTGTGCAGACAAACCAAAGCCATTCTCAGAGAGCTTCTCAGAAAACAGCTGCATTGCTTAAAGCTGGTGCCCTTTGTGCCGTCTCATCGATTGAAATCTCAGTTACGCTTGTACAGGAAGTGGCAGGAAATGGAGGCATCTTGTTGCTTTTTTTTCCTTCCCCTAATGCACTTATTTCTCTCTACCATTTTATTTGAACTTTATTTGCAATTAAAGCTATCTTGAACATTGCACTTAAGGAAATTATAGTTCTCTCTGAACTGCAGTTGCTCAGCTTTGCAGAAGCAGAGATAGACTGGGACAGGAAAAAAGTTTTCAATCCCCATTCACAAAGGACTGAATTCTCCATTTTCTGAACTGATACGGATTTAGATTTTGTTCTTACTTGTTCCCTGCATCTCCCAAGAACTGCTCCATAAGGTAAAAGTAACCATATGAAACAAAGTAAGTCTTTTAACTTTTTAGCTGAATGAAATATCAATGGCAACCAAAGAACTAATTTCTTTCTAGTGTGCAGGTGGTATCTGTGGCCTATGGGACAAAAGTATTTCTTGCTTTTTCAAAGTTCTTTCTCCTGCCCACTGCAAAATGAGGTGGGAAAGGCAATATTTCTTTTGATTCTCTCAGGAGATCTGCAGTCAGATTTCCACAAGCTGTGTTTGCCTGGGCTTGTCCATCATTCTTGTGTCTTAGCTTCCACTCTGTAAAATGAAAGTAAATGAAGCTTCCTTTCTCTTGCTTTTCTGCTGTTTTTTAGTGACT
Source organism: Regulus satrapa (assembly GCA_013396955.1). Taxonomy (NCBI): domain Eukaryota; kingdom Metazoa; phylum Chordata; class Aves; order Passeriformes; family Regulidae; genus Regulus; species Regulus satrapa. Next base: position 78,024 of record VWZN01003155.1, read on the forward strand.
AGAGGAAAGAAAACTTGATCTTGACTGAAGCTTTTATAGCGTAACAGAAATAACAATAAAATTGATGGAGGAAAATGAATCCTTTCTGACTTTTAGTGTGCACCTTACACTAGTCATGATGCAAGTCACACCTCTGACTGAGCAGTGCCCTGCTGCCTTTGTCTGCTGGAAGAAAGCAGGGGTTTTTTCAATTTTGGGTCCTCAGAAGATTTCTCTATGTGTAAAAAGCTTTTTTCCTCTATTATTGAAGATGTAAGGTTACTGAGAGCCAGAGAAATGGAGGACAGAATTCTGCAATTAATTTTTATGGCAGTTGGTGCAGATGTTAGTCCAGAGCTCCCAGAACAGCACAACCATAAGAGTTTTTATTTCAGCTCCTGGCAGAGTGTATGGAGATCAGTAACCAAGAACATGAAGCACCAAACCCAAACCCATCTGTTTTTAGGTCTATAGGTGTCTGGAGAAACAGAAGCCAATAGGATGATACTTGAATATTTGGCAGGGTGTGAAGAACTTGAGTTGGCCTTTAGTAGCTGCCCATCCATTGGATGTCAAATGGGCCAGGCTGTGTTTTATAGAACCACTGCTTTCTTAGATATTTAAAAAATCAGGATTGTTAGCCAGCTTCACGTTTTTACAGAGCAGGAGGATTGCTTTAAATTGTCATTAACAAATGGAACAAGTCGGTATTGGAAAGGAGCAGTCCAGGAATACTTTCAGTGTTAGTGCACTTGAGCTCTGCTTAATTACACAGCCCATTTAGTACAGCTCTGTTTGATAGCACAGCATTCAATTGATGTTGTTTACTCTATGCACTGGCATTTGAGAGACTCTCTCTGTCAATGTAACATTTTGGCATGTCAGTGCTGGAGATTTGCACCTCACTGTAAGAGCATGGGTGTTACTTGCTGTTGAATGGAATAGCTGCAGATTATTGCTGTCAGCTCAGCTGAGCTGTGTTACAGTGTGGGATCGAATTAATCTCTTGGGCTACCAAAACAACGTGATTGTGCCTCTAATAAAAATTTATTTGTTGTCTCCTATCTCCTAGTGGAATGTAAGCAAAAAGTTGTAGTGATATTGACAACTGGGAAAGTGTATTGCCCTTTGGTATAAGTTGCACTTCACCTGCTTTTTCCTAGTAAAATTTTCTGGGTAAATTTCCCTTCCTGTAGTCTTGTTCCTGTCATTTGCAATCTGTTTGTCACCTAGTGTAGTTGTAGCACTTGGTCCAGGATCAATACTTGGTTCATAATATCTGTGACATCTGTGAAATATTTTCCTGTGATTCAGTGTAAGAAATACAGATTTCTAATTGCCTCTAAGTTATAAACATGTTGGCTACTTGCACAAAGGACAGGAAGGTAGTAGTGTCAAAAATACTGTATTTCTAAAAGCTTGTTGAAAACAGACTCTTGGTCAGAGGAAAGAAACCAGGTTAGTGCTCCATTTTTCACATCTAAGGAAAGTACTGTAGTGGAAGCTCAGCTTTTTCTAGGTACCAGAGAATCAATACAAGAGAGATGCTTCACATGCCTGAACTACAGAGAAGTCGGATGGGAGTTTGCCCCTTTCAGAATCCAAAGAATCCGGTGTGAACTGAACACCTGTGGGAGAGCAGTTTTATATGGTTGTGCTGCCCATGCAACTACAGGAACAGCAGGAACTGCTGGTTTGATGTGATCCAGCATAACATCTCATTAAAATGAGATCCATCTCAGCAAACATTCAGACGGGGTTTTCTAAGGTAGTAAATGAATAGTTTATCTGATTGCATCATGTTGAAGCTAAGAAGAGCGAGGTCCTTAGAATAGATGTTGGGATTATTTAGTAATGCCCACTGTTTGTAGCGTAGTAAGAAATGGTGCATACAAGCTCCATTCTGCTTACTGAAGTTTGGGAGTTATGCCTGTTGGACAGCATCCAAATGTAATTCATGATTTTTGATGAAGGAAGGTCAGCAGTTATTCTTGGCTGTGACACTTACTGTGTTCAAACATGTAGTTAACCTCTGGACACTCCCAGGGAACTACAAGTAGAGCTTGACTAGTTGGAGATGAAAGTGGTGAGTTTGCAAAAAATTCTCTCCCCACTTAAGTATTTCCACTTATCCTTTAGGGCTCAGTGGTTGCCATTTCTGTTCTTGGCTGGCTGTAGAAAATAATTATTTAGAAAAAAATCCAACATTGTAGTTCTCTACAATAATTAGGAAAAAGGAATTATCCATTAAGATCTTCTAGGTATCAGTGTTTATTTCTGTAACTGGGGGCTCGTAGGAGTGTCACTCTGGTGATGGGTTTTGGTGGGCAGGTTTGCCAGTGTCTACAAGAACTGCAACAAGGAGCTTGGCTTCCCCTTGAGCTTTTATATGGGAAATAGCAATCAAACTTTGAAGGCCAAAGAAAACAGATCTTTGCAGTTCCAAGTCAGCTGTGGAAGGCATGGTATGCAAATATACTTTGGCAGGAAATATATGGAATACGAAATCTATTTCCTGGCATCTTCACTGCAAATGCTCCCTGTGGTGATTTGGCTTGTTCATCTTTAAGAAAAAAAACCCCAGACCAACAAACCAAAGCAGAAGAAAAAACACTGAACAAAATGAAGAAGCCCTATCAAACCAGTTACCACTTCCCTTAGTACAGAACGCTGACAGCATAATGCAGTACGGCCAAGGGATGTTTGTGATCACAGGGGTGCAAGTTTGCACTGGAATCAGACAAAGCAGTCAACTTCTGTGAAATTGTGATGGTGGGGTGGGGAATTGCCTTCAAGCTGAAAGCTTGCTTTTCACCCAAGAAATGTCCTCGTTTGGTAGAGGCTTCTTGTCTTTCAGTCTCAGGAGTTTCTGCTGTGTTTGAGGAGGGTGAATTTTATTTAGATTCTAGCTGACAAAAAGCAATGTTGTCTCTCCCCACTACATAGGCTACAGAGATGTGTTCCAGTGCTTCCCTGTGTTTACAAGGTCTTTACCCTGGCCCAGTAATTAACAGGACAGATAGGATAGATCTGTATTGCTCTGTTACGGGGTGAGGTTTACAGAGCAGCCTGTTTCTGTTCTCTGGCAAATAGCAGGTGCCAAAAGCCAGGATAAAATACTAAAGACATTTTTTTCAGTTCTGTGTGTGGCTGTGCAGAGATTCATAGAGGAGATTATACCAATCTGATGTTCCAATTCTTAGGAAGTTTTGCAAAAGCTCTCTACTTTGGTAGAACTACTGCCACAATGCTCACAGTATCACCTAGCACTCTGTCCTCTTTAGTGAAACACTCACACACCACTTTCATACGTTGCATCCTTGAAGTCTCCAAGTGATTTATGTTGCTAGCACACACAGAAGAGATGGAATGTGTTCAAATGCAGAAATGATGGGACAAAGAAAGTCAAATACAGGAAAACTGAGAACGGTGCAGTGAACACTTGCTTCTAGCTCCTTGTTCTGACTGGCAAGACTGACTGTTGTCAGGCTGTACCACTGGCTCAATTTAGTGTGGTAATAATCAAAGAGGCCACCTAGGTGCTACATGCTTTCTGCAACCATAAAGTTATTTTAGTCTGTACTCCCTTCAGCTGCATCTTAAAACAAAAGCAAAACCAAAACAAACAAAAAAAATCAGCGTTATGTGAATGAGTAGCCCACCAAACCTCTGTCCCTTTGCTCCTCGTTTACAGAACAAACCTGTGAAATTTCTTTAATTTGCCCATGACTGCTCTGGGAAATTGGGCATCACTTTCATCAGTTTATTGAAAGTCCAGAGTTATAAGATCAGCTTCTGGAACTTTAAACTTTGCCTGGTGTGGAGATTTTATTTGGGAGTGATCTGTTTGGATCTATGTTCATGCAAAGAGAGGATGCAAGAGCTTTTTCATTCTGAAGCTTTCTCTGACGTAAAAAGCCAGCCAACCCTTTGATGTAATTCTTGTATATAAATGGTCTGAACACATACATGTTGATTTTTCCTGAGGGTGCTCATGTTTAAAGAGTCATGATCTTACTGCAAATGTTCACATTTCTTCCTACCCACCACTTAACCGTGAGTAGAAGACAGAACAATTTTAAATGTAACCATGCAAGTGCAACTGCAGGACTGATTAGTACTTTTCATTCAGTTATCTCAAGGTACTCAGGCATAAATGAGGTATTACTTAGGACCATTTTGCAACTCTTAATAGGGTCTTAGAGGGTCTGAACCAGGATCTTGTAGAGAGCTGCAAGTGGCTTCTGTATCGGTGGCAGTTGTTTTTGGGTGCTCACCAATGTACAGTGAAATAAAATTACTTGATTGTCTGTATAGTGTGGACATCAGGGGTTTGACATTAACTACTTCAGTCTGGTGCTCTGTTCCTGTTGCACCCGTTTACCTGTAAATGTACATCTTGCTCAGTCTGACCCACATCTCACAGAGTAACTGAAGGAACAAAGCCTCCACTGCCTGAACCTGTGTCCTGTTCTGATCTGGGCATTCCTTCAGCAAAATGTGAATATTTGGAGTCCTGGCTGTGTCTTTGTGCCCGTATGCTAAGGAGGATTTCTCTCAGTCACACAGACTTCAGTGACTAAATTGAAAACTGATGCTTTTATCCAGTACAACTGGTTTCATGTGAGTTTCTGGTAATTGTATTTCACACAAATAAAGATGACTTTTCTGTGACCAAATGCTGCTCTGGAGGACTTGGCTGTGGTTTTCCCTTTTGTCCAGGTTTTTCTTTTTCTTTAGTGAAGCCTTGCCACTAAAAATAAATGTGCAGGAGTTAGATATTTTGTATAATATACTTTCATTGCTAGATTAATTCCCTGAAGGTGGGATTGGGAAGTGTAATATAATCTGCAGTGTCATGTTTAGAAGACTGCAGAATGATTATTTTGATGTTCTATTTATATAGAGGGGTTTTTTTTAATTTAATGAAAATGAAGGAAAATGTATGATTTTTCTAGAGAAGGATTTAGAAGTTTCAGCCCTAGGTGTAAAAGCTTGCCTACAGCAGTTACAGGTGGCTGTGGAAAGCCACTGAGACTCTGAGGTGGGTATTGTGTGCTATAGGGATTTTGATGTCTTACAGGAGAAATGAGATTTACTGGTATTTATTAAATTATTCCCAGTAAATACTGAGTTCCTTAAAAGCAATCCCTGAAACAATACTTGAGAATAACCACAGAAGTTGTATTTCCCTCTCTTTAAAATATTCCTATTTTTAAATTTTAAATATTCAAAACAAATACAGACTATTAAAATCATTCTTTTGAAAAGTATCCCTAGAGCTGTTTATCCAAATAGCAGAGAAGTATTTATGGTATTTAGGCAAGAATAATCTGCTGTATTATTTCAGATAACTCTTATTGTATGTAATTTTGGGAATATTTTAATCCTCCTTAAAATTCTTTATCCTGTTGTGGTATATGTCACCACTGTAACTGTAATCTATTAAAGGTACATTATCTAATCCGTCTGTTAGATATCTCAGTGTCTGCATGAAGCATCAATTCATTTCAAATGTGGCTTCTTTCCTCTCTCCTTCAGAAAGGAGTAGTACTGCAGTGTTACTGGAAAGCAGGTCAGCTGTTCTAACACGCTGCTTTTCTCTAAAATGAGTTAAGGTAGAGTATAAGATTTGAATATTTCCCAGTTTTCAAAGGTGTTACGTGATGGGTTGATTCTGGGTGGATGCCAGGGGCCCACCAAAGCTGCTCCCTCTGCCTTTCCTCGGCTGGTCAGTGAAGAGAAAATGTAATGAAAGGCTTATAGGTCGAGACTAGCACAGGGAGAGATTCACTCACCCATTACTGTCACAGGCAGAATAGACTTGACTTGGGAAAAGCTTATTTATTGCCAGTCAAATCAGAGTAGGGTAACTGGAAAATAAAAAGAGATCTTAACAACACCTTCTCCCCTTCCCTCCCTCCCCCACTTTGCCCTAGGCTTGATTTTTGAGTTCTCTTCCTCCTCCGCTCCAGTAGCTCAGCAGGACAGGGAACAGGGGCTGTGATCAGTTCATCACAAATTATTTCTGGCCCTCCTTTCTCCTCCTTTCTCCTCGCTGGGGGCACTCCTCACTCTCCTCCTGCTCCAGCATGAGTTCTCTCCCATAGCTGGCTGTCCTCCGCAAACTTCTGCAGCTTGGGTGCTCCTTGTTTGCAGTTTGCAATTCTTCATGAACCGCTCCAGCCAGCCCGGGCAGAGTCACCAGGGAGCAGCCTCGGCCAGCGGTGGATCCGCCCGGGAGCCGACTGGCATTGGCTCTGTGGGACGTGAGGGAAACTTCTGGCATTTTCCAGAAGCCACCCCTGTCGTCCTCTCGCTACCAAAGCCTGGCTGCACAAACCCACCCCAAGTGGAGCAGAGCCCACCAGGCCTCCCAAAAGGAGAGGGGCCAAAGGCGTAACCAGCGAGTGACACGCAAGGGAAACTCCAAATGGTAATTGTTCAGGAAATGCTAGGGCAGTGAGATGGCTGTCTCAATCAAAAAGTGTTTGGAGTGGGTTTGTGGCTTGGTGGTGGCTGGTGTGGGTGCTGCAGGAAGTAAATATCGCATAAATAAGGATGATATGAAGTTCTATACCTTACTTGCCTCAAGATATTTGGAACTGAGGATCTTACTGGATAATGTGAGGAGGCACACACTGCAATTGGTGCAATTTTTCTGGGATTGTTCTAATGGGTTTTTTTTTCTGCATTCCTGGTTTTTGTAAGTAACATCTTGGAGGAGTTTGGGGGTTTTGTGTTTCAGCCCCCTCCCCCCCAGTACTTCATCCCTCAATAAACACTGATAACTTTAAATTTTAATTTGATCATGTATACTAGCAGTATGTTTATCCTGTATTAATTTTCTTTTCCTAAAGGAGGAAGGTAGTAAGTAAGAAGTAAGGGGACATGCCTTGAATAAAAATACATCATATCTAGTCTTTCAGTGCCTGGTGGTGGGAAAACAAAGAAATTATTTATGTATGAAATTTCAGAATATGTAAAGACATAAAGGTTTGGAAATCTGATGTTGTCTTGTTGTCTTGCTGTTAGTGAATCGATTTTAAATTTTCACACCTTTCACAGATGGCTTAACACCCTGCTTTGTTCCGTCCTTGAAATGCCTGGTAAATACTTTCTATTATAAAGTATAGAGGGCTTTCAGCAAAGTTTTTTATATTATTAATACTATATTTATAGTGGTTTGGTTTGCTTTTCACTGTATTTAAGAGAAAAACAAAGATTGAGAGAGAAAATATTTGAAATATTTGCAAAAAAGGCAGAATTAAAGTGAACAGAACTTAAGAAGTTGGTACAGATATTGGAATATGATTAATTACAGGCCAGCTAGTGCAGAAGCAAAAATTTTGATTCTGGATTTGATCTTTGTGGTAGCCTTGGAGGCTATGTCACGTAGGAGTGATCTTGCTCATGAATGAGATCATCCTTTGTAGTGCTGTTCTGCAGCACTGTGTGAAGGCTGTTTGACAAGGGAGCAGTTCCTGATGGATGCAAATCTACAGATTTCCTGGGACAAGATTTCCTTTTGTCGTGACCAAAGTTGATCTGTTCATGGTTCTGGCATAGCATCAGAAATACTCAGTCTATTTGTAGCAATTTTTTTGCCCCACCATTGATCGTGTCTTTCTTCTCTTTGCTTTCCTATAATTGGTAATAATGATTTATAATCAATAATGGTAGCAATTGGAGGGAGACTGTTTACAAGTGCATGTAGTCCAGGACAAGGGGGAATGGCTTTGAACTCAAAGGGGCAGGTCTAGATAAGATATTAGGAAGAAATTCTTTACTCTCAGGGCGGTGAGACACTGGAACAGGTTGCCGGGAGAAGCTGTGGGTGCCCCATCCCTGGAAGTCTTCAAGGTCAGGCTGGATGGGGCTCTGAGCAACCCTGTCTAGTGAAAGGTGACGCTGCCTGTAGCGGGGGGGTTGGAACTGGATGATCTTTAAGGTCCCTTCCAACCCAGGCCATTCTGTGATTCTGCTGGGATAATGCTGGGAATGGAGTTGTTTCACTTTACCTCGTAGTGCAGAGAAAGGATAGAGTGTAGGGATAACTCTCCATGTACAGGTTATCTCTGCTCTGCTCCTACAGATCCAATCAATGGATGTCTTAGCTCCATCCAAGCTATGGATGATTGTGTATCTGTTGAATTTGTGGATTTTTTCTGAGGAGGCCAACATGGTAATTTGTGCTGGAAGCTATTACAAAAAATAGAAGAGCTTGTGATAGTCATCTTCAGGCTGAGTGGCATTCTCATTGGCTCTTTTGGGAATCCTTCTGTTTATAAGTTTATATCTTAACATTCAGATTGGCTCTCAGGGCTCAGAAACTGTGCAGACTTGTTCAGTGAATTGCATTCAAGTCAGGGCAAACAATCTATTTGTCCCCCAAATCTGTCATCCTCAGATAAGAGGTAAAAAGCTCCATTGGGTTGCTCTCTGCAGTCTCTGTTTTCTGCAGTCCCGCTTGCTTCTGAAATGCTCGAGCAATATGTTATTAAAGCAGCACTTGCTGTTGGTTATATTAAGTGTTGGCAGGGGAGATGCCCAGTCTGCATCTTTTTGCCTGTGATGTTTTTGTTCATTTAGTGCTCTTTTCTGTCACAACAGGAAGATCTGAGGCTGTTTGTGCATTCTTCCGGCACAGACTGAGTTGCATCTTGGCTTTCAGGTTCTGCTCTTGGCAGTTGTGCTCTCTGCTGGAGCTGTTGCTTCACCTCCCCCCACCCAGCCCAGTGCAGGGTCAGAATGATGTTTCCTCTCAGCTTGGAAATGCAGAGTCACTTTAGGGGAAGCCTGAAGGGCATCTCTCTGGTCTTGCTAATTGATCATTCTTCTTTCCACCAGTCCCATATTTTGATCACCTTGCTCTGAGAGGAAATACAAATAGCTTTGTACAGCATTTTGGGGGGGTAAGAATCAGAATTGTCTTCAGTTTGTGAATTGATGGAGCCATGTATGTGTATGTGACCTTCCTCCAGGCTTAATATTCACAGGTCATTATCTCCAAGTACTCCTACTATGTAAACTAAAGCTCCGGGCTGCTTTATGGCTGTACACAAATGTTTTTTGGATTGGTGACAAAACCACTTGAAAACTAGAATCTTCTGTAAGGTGCAGATTTTTAAAGGAGGTGCTGTGTAGAGGGTTGGAATGCTTTTGAACATTGTGTCCATGGGCAGTAGGTAAGTTGGGACGCAGATTCCAGGGATAGTCATTGCACTTAAGAAAAGAAAGTATTTGCACCTGGTTTTGAATGTTTTGATTACCATTCCTTGGGATTCTAATTGCATCTATATTTAAGGCATAATTTATTAATTTTTTTAGACAATGACAAATTACAATCCCTTGGGGTTTGCCTAACCTACTTCTGAGTGTTGGTTTCTTGCCTTCAGTAGGGATGTAGCTTTCCCAGAAGGATGCCTTGCATTGGTGCAAGAAAATGAAAAATGTCTCATCAATTGCTCTCTATCTCTTTTGTTTAACTACTTCTGTTTAGGATTTCTGACCCTGCAAGTAAGACAGTGAAATATAGGGAGACTCAAAATCATGGAACATGCAGCTATAAGGCAATTTCCTTGCTTTTAAAAGACTTCTTTTTTGTGAAATACATAATTTCCTTATTCCAAAAGGATTATGCAGCAGTGTATTATTATTGTGACATTTTTCAAGGATTTTCATTTGTTCTATGTATACCTTCTTAACCTTGGCTTGTAGAGCTGTCTGTTTCCTTCATTTGTCCTTCCTTCTTTCCCTGCGTTTGTGTTAGTGTTAAAAATGGAGATATATGTAATGTGAAGCTGGAATCATATTCTGAGAGTTTTTGAGTGTTATTCATGGCCCTGACTCTGGATGTGAATTCAGTCAAGCTACCTGAGGGAGTCCAATGTCACCACACTTCACACCAACAACAAGGAAACCAATGGAAAACCTGATTTTATTTTCTTGGTGTTTTTAGGTTTTTTCTGGGTTTTTTTAGTTTTGTTTTGGTTAGGTTTTTTGTTGTTTTTTGGTTGGTGGGTTGTTTTGGTTTTTTTTGTTTTTTTAAAGAAGGAGCTATTTGTTCTGGATCATTTGCTTCCCTATGTGCTATAAATTTTGTTGTCCTTTTGAATTATTCTTCTGACAGATTATTTTAAAGTGGCAGGGGGTTTGGAAGATTCAGAATTTAGTGATGGATGTGTGTCTACTGTTGACAGTGTGTGCATTTTTAATTAGTTTTTTTAATGGTTGGGGTGTACTGTGTTAATTTGTTGCAATTGAAAAACTGAGCATGGAGAAGAGGGAAGATATTGTTGACATAAGTAATTTCTTGAACTTGCCTGTACTTGACAATATTTATAAAAAGAACCATGGAGAGCGACTGCTGATTCAAGAGCCCTAAAGGAAGGCTGTTGAAACTGGTAGCAAAACTCCTGAGCGAACACAAATTCTGAAGAGAATATAATCCCATGTTTTGGACACTGGATGACATAATAGGGTCATGCTGCTCCTTGGGATGTGTGTCAGAGTGCCTGTGAAGGTCATAAACCACATATTAAAAGTTGAGATGCTAGCAGCCAGTGTTTAAGAAATACTGTTTTCTGTGTTTTTTCCCATTGCTTTGAAATTTTCCTATGGAGTTCTGGGGATCAGATGTTACGGAGAAAAGTGAAGTGAAAAGTGGGAACATCTGTGTGCTGCCTGCTGGTGAAGTTTTTCTGGTCAAGTGAAACAGACAAGACCTTTAGGGTTTAGTTCTTTACTTGTAGATTCCCTTCATCCCCATAAATTCTTTCAGTACTGAAGAGCTCTTTGAAATTTACAGACTGAAGTAGTGAGAATTAGAGTGGAAATGACTATCTGGTGGAAGAGAGACCCAGTCCAGAATCCTAATTTGCCAGGAAGACATCCCTTGAGTAATAACTCATGCACAAAGGCAGGTTCAGTCTTTAAATTTTAGTGATTCTTGTTTTAGCTAAGCCTGTGAGATTAGGTTAAATTCCAGAAACCTTTTCCAGATATTATTAAATTCAGTGGGGGGAATGGAGATCCAAAACGCTTTGGATTAAACCTCTCCCATGATAAGAAAAGCTGAAGAGTATGTAGCTCTCCTCCAGAGAGGAGGTTTCTTTAAATATTCCTCAGCAAGAGAACATGAATTTGGAGTTGTGGATAGCTGACAATAAAGAGAACTCTTAACAGGACTGTGGATGTTTTAGTGGTAAAGTATCTTTGCTTCTATTTAAATATATTCTTTAAAATTTCCCTCTTCTGTTCCCACTCAGTCCTGCACCTTTACAATGTTATGTAGTAATGGAATCAACGATGCCATTCTTACTCTTAGTAAAACTTGAAAAGAGAGCCCAGAGTCTCAGTGAAGACAAGTCTTTGAAAGTTATGGGTGTGGGGAATGTGAGTAAGGCTTTATCACGCTGGCTTACTAAAGCAAATGAATAACCTTGTTCCTCTGCGAGTCCCCCCTTCTTCCCCCTTCTCCCGATAACAATGCTTAAACTTTACATAAATAGCTGGAATACTGTGCAGGACCTGATAAGCGGATTTCTTAATCCATGCTGAGTCTCCCTTGTATCATATATCCGTTCCATTATCTTGTGGAAATGCTTATTGCAGTTTCTTCCATTTAGCCCCCTATATACGTTATCTATAATGCATAATGGAGTGTGTGTATGAATGAAGGACAATATCCCATAAAGCAAGAAAATTGCTTGTAAGTTGCAAGCAGTGGAGCCTTAATGGTATGATCTCATTATGTTAGAAAAAAAAAAAATTCTTAGTATCACCCTTTATACTACAGAGCTTGATTTATTTTTCTTTCTTTTTTAATCTTCCAGATATTTAATCAAGCTATGCTGTAAAAGAAATAATGATGTTGAACTAAGTTATTTGGTATATACCATGAATTCTTTTTCTAAATTCCCATTTAAAGGAACATTATAAATTTCCGGTGTGTTTCTGATGTATGAAGCATCAAATAAGGAACTTTGGAGTAGTACAGTAGCGGTAAGAATACATTTTTCCTCTTCAAGAGTTATGTTCTAAACTTTGAAAAATGCAGCGTAAGTGTCTTTGGATTTCTGAGTGCTCTAGTTTACTGTATGTAGATATTTTAAGTTCTGAGGTTATTCAACAGCATTATTGTAAGAGGGATTAACCTAAGGTCTTAGCAAATACTGGTGTTCAGTTGCATTTGGGTAGTCTGCAATGCGCTTATTTTCAATCAAATTGTCATCAGCAAATAGGTGTTAGAGAAGCTGCCTTGGGTTATCCAGACAGCCCTGTCATTGGAGGGTTCTTATGTTTTGTACACAATGGAGAAATGTCTTCTCCTCATTTAAACATTTTATTTGCCTACACTTCCTTTGAAGAATTTTGAATATGGGAACTTCATTCTTTTCCTCTGGAGACTGTTTTGCAGTTTGTTCCCTTCCTAGATGTTACAGTTGTCTGCATTGCCACATTTTTCTTTTCTGTAGCTGTCATTCATACTTGCATTTACCACAGTAAACAATTCCTTTCAGCAGTTGGTGCATGTGTTTTCTTGTATTTCTAATTTATTTGTTCTTCAGTCTTCATTTATTTTTCACTCTTTCTTTCTTCATTCACCATTAGGCAAGCTGTGAATATCCAGTTTTTTTGGTTTTGTTTTATTTTAAATATCCACGGAACAGTCCTTCCAGGCAGGTAATATTTTCCATAACTGAAATCTTTCCAGTTGTACGAATATCTGTTTTAGGCATGGAGTGGGCAGACTCAAACGAAGAGGCAGAATCAAACAGAGGCCCAGCCGTGTCGCTGTGTCGTGTGGGACTCGCAGCCCCAGGATGTGGCTCCATAGCAGCAGGACCGTGGCTGCGCTTCCCCCCTGTCACAGCCCGGCTCTGGCCTGAGGGAACAGCTCGGGGAGCCACCAGGCAGGGCCACCAGCTGGGACCAGCAGCTGCAGAGACGGCACAGCACGGGCTGAGGCTCGCCGAGAGCAGCCTGTGCCGTGCCCTGCCCTCTCTGCTGCTGTGCTCAAAGCTCGCCTCCGTGTCTCCTGCTTGATCCTCCTCACACCACCTTAGTCCGGGCTCCTCCTTGCCCGTAGCTTTGTGGTTAGGTGTCCTCTTGGAAGTCAACACACCACACACCTCCCTTCCCTGTGTTCCTCCAAGTGTCCAGATGATGGCTGTGCTCATTGTATTCATCTTCAGCCTTTTCCCTGCCATGCTTACTGCCGGCTGTTAGACTTGGATCCGAGCTATGTTTCAGCACTTGCAGAATGCCTAGCACCATAAGCGGATATAGTAACCATTTTTTAATAAGCCTTTAGGAACTCCAAACATAAATACAGTTGTTACTACTCCTATTAGTAACATGGGTGACCCGTGTCTGGCTTGTGTTTGGCTGGCTCCTATAAATTTAGCAGTGTGGCCCATAAATCTCTCCCTTAGGTGAGTATTGGAGTTTCCAGTACCACCTCAATACCTATTTGCTTTTCCTTTCTCTGTTCCTTCTTCTAAATTATTTCTTGTCTGGCAGTTTTAGATGTATTGTTTCACCTTGGCAGCCCTGTTTATGAGTGTCAGTGGACAAAAGCCTTCAATGGAATTTTTTAAACTCAAACCCATTAGTTTTGGTTTTGCAGTTATAACCAAATATCAAATGTCAAATCTTTCCTTAAACAAACAAAGCAAAATACATTGTTGTATCATGTCAAATGTTATTAAATAGTTGTCAGGTACTGCTTCATATGCAACAACATTTCTGTCCTGGGTGACAGTCAAAATGCGTATTGCATATGCAGCATTGAATTTTTAAAAAGCTTTTAGATACTTGGTGAAGTGCTAGCTATTTTTTATTTCAACTGGAATATAAGTGTCTTCTGCTGTGCCAGGTAGCATTGAAGGGGTATTATATTCTGAGTCATTGCAAGGTTCTGTTCTATAGTCTTTCTTTCTAAGGTTTCCTTACTTCTTAAAATAGCTGTAGTAAATTTAATGTTTCCAAGGAGTACTATTAGCTTATTGAACCTGGAACATAAGCTTCTGGAGACATGGGAATTATAAAATCTTTTTGTAAATCATTAATGGCACTGCAGGTAAAATGCCCTTGTGTGAAGGAAAGCTGAGTTTTGTGGTGTGTGTTTTCAGTCATCTCCCCCACACCTCCTACTTTGATGTATGCAACTTCTCCTAAATTTAGTCTGAATTATGTGGTCCCCTTTGGTTGTGGGAGGACCCTATGATGTCCAAATTCCCATTCAGGTTACTGGATTTCTATGTTCGTGTAAGACCACAGCAAGAAATGCACTGCAGGGCTTGCCTTCAGTGAAATTGTTATGCCTACATTGCTTTAAATGCTATGTTTGCTGGCTAAAATATTCAGAAATAATTCTGGAGATCTGCAGCAATGGCTGATTGGGACTGCATATTTTTACTTCTCTATATACTTTCTTTGCATACAAAAAGATCTCTTTCCTTGCTGTGGTTGCTTCTTTTGAAACACCTGAGACTGTAATTAGGTGTGAAAAAAGGAAGTTGCTACCTTTGTGTATCCTCCTGTGCCTGATTCTGGGATCCTTGGTGTGTGTGGTGCCTAAGCATGAGTTCTTCAAGATTTTGCATGTAATGAATATTGAACATGGATAAAATTTGTAAGAGTTCATTCTCACAGGTCTTCTGGGAACTCTAAAATAAAACATAAAAAATTAGAGGGATCTGTATAATGTGCAGAAGTGACTCTCCTGTTTTTCTACATCAGTGTAATTGCAATACTGTGTACGTTGACGCTGCCTGACATCTTAGTGCCTGCAGAAATGTTTGAGTGACTGCATGAGTTAAAATGAGTGTATTTGTAAGCATTGAAACAGAGAGATTCTGGGAAATGGATGTGGCATAATTTGGAAGGAGGTTAGGAGTTTTGAGGTTAAGCCAGCCAGCATCTATGAAATGGAATTAGTGCTGCATGCTTGGAGTGAGAAATACAACTCTTTTTCCTCAATTCACCTTCTTAGCCACTGTTATTCCTGCTGTTCGTGTCCCTTTGCGTTTGTGGTATCATGATGCAGACCACTAGAAGGACAAGCCAACAGCACTCTGTGTTCTTTCCTGGACATATTCCTTTTATGCACCGTCCCTCCTTCTTTTTGGTGCAAAAGTAGAAGGAGCCAGGGTGGTGTCAGGGGTGCTAAAACTGTTTATCTGGAAGTGAAATCTTTCCTGTTGAATAGAGTTTGTCAAAAGATTTGTTCAGATACTTAGGTTGCTGGCAGTAATGAAAAGGTTATAATGTGGCTGCTCATTTTGCTGAATAATTCCTTGGTTGAGAGAAAGGGGAAGGAATGGATGTTCTTGTTCCTCCCTGTACCTGTGTCACTTCTGGCCCGGGATGTTCTCTTCATTTCTTTCCCTGCCTGCATGGGCTGTCAAACTCTCAGCTCCATTCTGTTATCCTTCATTGTCCCCACTTGCACTGCAGTTATCTTACCCTGTTTGGGTGTGGACTTCACCAGCACGGAGAAAGGAGAAAAGCCACAGCCAGTGACTGGTGTCCGTGCGAGCCGCTGTGGGAGGAGGAAAGTCTACTTTTGCTTTGCAGTAATGCATTACCTCCCCACCCAAACTTAGAAAACGACCTCGGGGTTTTAGGGAGGCACTTGACAAGCCAAAGTGACAACTCTCCTGTGTGGGGGGAATCGAGGGTTTTCCTGTGCGAAGAAACCCTCTTCAAGGGACTTTATCTACTGAGAGCCAAGTGAAGTGTGAAGCTTCCTAGAAGGTAGTAATTACTTTTGTGTAAAACAAGGTATGAAAATAAACATCATTACAAAAGCTTCGAGCAGATAAATTATAAAATGTCACCTCTATGGGTGCTTACAGACTGGGAGAGATTTTTGAAGTGGGAAGCAGAGGCTTGTCCTCATACATCTTCTTATGGAAACATGAAGGTTAGGAAGTAGTCCTGGTTGTCCTCAGATGTGAAAGGGTAACAGTGTACCCTCATATTTGACTAGAAGGGGGCTATATGCTTTGCTGTGTTGGAATCAGAGCAGTAATAGTCTTTCTTACCATTAAAATGGGTCATTAGTTGAAAATGGATTCAGAGATGTCTTTTAAGACACATTACATACAGTGCCAGATTTTTGGCTGCAAAGCTCATCCAGGTATGTGGGTTCTCTCTTGCTGTTTTGGTGCTGTGTTGTGACGGGATTGAAAACCTCCACAAGGTGACTCCAGCTGAGCCATTGAATGAGGAGACCCAGGAAAGGCTCCTTTGGTTTTTATTCCAAAGCAGAATCCTTTAGTCAGACTGACCTGCCGTGGGCAACACCTTTCAAATAAAATGAAGGATGAGAATCCCCCAGAGAGTACTGGGCATTTTTGTATCACCTCCAACAAGAAGCAAAAGCTTTTCTTAGGCTAGGAACTTGGGAGAAAATGGCTTCCTTCTGGTGACAGTTCTTTTTTGCATCTGCTCTGTTGTTCAAGATTTACACTAATACTAATACTAATTTAAACTAATAACATCCCAGCCGTTTTTTAGAAGATCAGTTTTCATTGCATTTGGACCTGGTGCCGGAAATGTGTAAGAAGAAAATAGGAAGTAATGATCTGTGTGCCTCTTTTCCCATTTCTCTCTCTTTTGTGTAAATAAAGCATACGTGTACATATTCACACATTTAAATGCCCACACATGCACAAAATCCAGGTATGTAATTAAACATTTAAACCTGACATAAAAAGCTGAAAGATTTTTGTTTATTTATTAATGGGGAAAGAATTTGGAGCTCCTGAAAATGAAGAACTACTCTACTTCAACAAAACTGAACAGTGAAAAATAGCAATAGGCAGATGCAACACCTTGGTTTTTCTTCTTTTCCAAAGTTGTCTTCTGTTCCTAAGTGGTTTTAATTAAATACTGTTTTGAGGCATGTGACTCAAAAACAGCATTCAAAATTTGAGCAAAAACCAGGAATAATTTCCTGTATTTACAGACTTTCAATTTATTTTGTAAGCAACATTAAAGTAATTTTTAAAAAGTGCTGTTTTGTTCACATAAAGTTATTAATGAGCAGTGTATTGAAGAACGCAAGATCTGTATAGAGAGATCTTTCAAAGACGCTGCGTAATTAAAGTTTTTCTTCATGGGTTTGGAGTACCTTCTTTCTTAATTGGATATAGGAATCACACCTCTGTGTTGTTAGTAATCAGGGAAATACTGCTGCGTCTTACAATTAGGTGCTGGAGGAAGGAGGCAAATGATCAATTTTCCTGTCCTTTGAGAGTATGATAGTAAATATGGTTCTGTTGAGGAAAGCAGAGAATGAATAATGGCGTATCCAGGAGCAAGCATCAGCAGAGCAAGCACTCAGGAGCTGTTTTGAGGGCAAACTAAATCATCATAATGTGCTCTTCTTATTGGGGAGATGAGAATTGTGAGAATGGGACTAATAGCACCTGCTGGTTTGCTTCTTGAAGAGCAGAGTTCCTGAATGAGTTGTGAGTATGTGTGGCTCAGACCCTGGGAGATCTTCACAGAGATGCCACACTTTGTGAGTTTCTCTAAACTTCTTTTGTTAATACACTGTATGTCACTTCCCCTCTTTAAGTGACAGAAACCAGGTCATCTTCCTGGGTGTACTAGTGATTCCTCTGGAATCTTGCCCTGAATCCAAAGAATCAGTGGGTTTTGTTCTTTATCTTTAAATATCCTTATCAAAGTTTAAAGTCATGTTTCTGTGATGTAAAAGTAATTCACAAGCTCGCGCTTCGTGAGAGGTTGTGCTCAAATGTCAGGATCTTGCTGAGAAACTGGAACTATTCCATTGTTGTTTTCACAGTAGAGGGGAACTATTGTGTCAAATGTGTGCTATAATACCTGTAATGCAAGTTTATACCCTGCTCTCTGTTTTTACAAGTACATGTTATATCTACTGTCTGCACTCGGTTTAAAGCCTGACACTGAATTACAGAAGAAATTTAATGCACTGTATTAGAAACTCTCATGACTGCTCTAGTCTCAAAAAAGGTTGCTCCTGTGACATGGTGAGCTTCAGAAATTGATTCAGGTGCACTGAGAATTGATTTGAGGAATCTCTCTGGCCTTATGGGACTACAGTGTAAAGAAAGCTCAATAAAAGGATGTTGTAAAAGCAATCTGGAGTACGAGGCAGTATCCAAGATCAAGGAAACTGGAATAGGTGAACATTCAAGGGGCACTCTCACTTTGAATTTGTGTTTTAACTGATTAGGGAAACAGCATGATAGAAAAGGACCATTTAATGGTACATACTAAATTATTTATTTATTCTTTTATCTTCAAATTTTATTCTCTTTTAAGCTAGGTCTTTTAGAAGGATACATAAGTCTAAATACCAAGGCAATTCTCAGGCCTACTCTTTCTTCTTTATTTATTGCTGAAAAGTCTTGTCTCTGTTATACTTGTAGAATTTTTCACTAAATGATTTTTTGATGACTAGGAAAGGACACACTGCCAAAGAAAAGGGTGTAATTGGCTACACATGAAAGTTGCTAAATGTGCCAAACAAACTGGACAAGACAAGAAAATAAATTTTAAAGCACAAACAAAAAGATAAATCTTTTCTACTCTCTCCTAACTAATAATCTTAGTAATTACAGGAATGGCGTTACCAATACTTCAAAATTGCTGCTGTTTTTTTTTAAAATATCTTGGCTTGCATACTGGAGGTCAGTAGAAACTTATTCTGGAGCAGATTGTAGATAACCTCTTGAGACAGATCTGGGCTGGAATACTAGACTTTACATTGGGAAACACTGTAAAAATATATCTTTAAATAGCAGAGAATTCCTTTTAATTAAAAGAGTTAGTAAATTAATAGATTGGGTAAATGGGAGTTCCTGTTGTACAGGACAATGAGCAAATTAAATGAATGTGGCTCTTTGGAGGTGAGAAGTTATCTAAGGTTTTACAATGATAGGTAGAAACATTGTCCTGTCAAGTTCACTATATTGATGATGAGTTCTTATAGCTATCTCCTCGTCCTCTGGATATATCATTCCATTTTGTCCCCTCCTTAGAAACCTTTTTGGTTTTTTAGTTCTCTCCTGGGATTGTTTTATGAAGCGATTTTCTCTACTGAGCATGCAAGCACACTTGTTAGGATTTGATATATGTAAGCCACATATTTTATTATGGTGGATATGTTCTTATAGGATTCTCATTGATTTTCTTGTGTTCTAGTCGATGATGAAGTGAAGCGATAATAAAGCATGGATGTGCTGGGTTTGTTTTCTTTACCTCTGCTGTGACTTGGACAGGGTGTTGTAATTTTTTAGATATGCCAAGTGCAGAGGAGAATTAATCTTTCTCTCAAGTGAAGCAATGCAGGATTACAGCAGTAACTGCTGATACCTGCTGCATTTATCCTTCGTAACTAGCTCTTTTTATTTTCACTCAGAATCCTCATCACTTTGGTTTTTCCTTTTACGCCGTTCAAAGGTTGTTTTGGATCTTTATTCACTTATTCCTGTTTCCAGCAAAGCTGGTGCTGGAATCCGTATTGGTCAGCGGGAAGGTCAGACACCACGATATAAAATAAATGCAATTTGAGGATGAAATTATGTCAGAACACATCAGTTTTTACACGTGTGACAAAATGTTTGCCTTCTTACTGATATTTCTGGAGGAGTCTTGTCATTGTGGTGCCAAGATGATAGCACCTTGACAATAGCCTGCTTGGCATTGGGAACTTGTATACCCAGGGTCATTGATCCTTCATTTCCTGCTCTTCCGATGACCGAGTGTTTCCAAATAAATTCCCTGTTTTGCTGGAAATCATCACTTCAAAATATCCTTAAAAACAGAAAATAAAGTTGGAAATTTATGTGTTCTGTCAATTAAAATCTTAGAAGTACTGGTAACGTTTCACCGGGTGAATGTGGATATAAACAGGCTGAAAATGTAACAGCTACTGTCACCAAAGACCACAAAGAGAATTGGAGAGGAGGGGAAAATCATGTGATTAATTAGTATTTATTTACAGACTCTGAGAGGATGCCTTACCTCGCATTAATTGAAACATTTCTGCTCATTACCTTAAAGTATCTTATAAAATAAAATAAAAAACCCCTATAAAATAAATAAATAAAAACAAAAAAAAAAAAAAACAAAACCCTGCCTACATCTGGAAGAAGAATAATTTAATTTGACCAGTGGAAGGTCATATATTGTTGAGAACAAGCCAGAACACATGAAGACAATGCAGGAAGACTGGCTGTATGTTATTGCCTTCTTGGGGTTTGGGTCAGTGTCCTGAGACACTGGCAATGCAGCTCTGCTTCAGATGAGTCAGAATTAGGTCCATCAAGCAACTTTATAGAATGTTCTCCTTCCATTGATCAAAGCTAGACTTTGCATTTTCTGCCTTTCTAGAATCTATATACTTTTTTTTCCTTTTCTTTTACTTTTTTTTTTTTTTTCATCTCTGAAAGTTAAAAAAAAAAAACCCAAAAATGAACAAGACTTTATTTCCTAGTGAATAGAGATTGCATCTCTCCTCCCAGGGCATGCTCAGGGTCAGTAACAACTTCTGCGGGAATGATTTATTGACTTTTCTGCTCTGACCAGAATTAAAACTGTCACCAAAGGGCCTGTAGTCCCCAGACACCAGCTTGGCCTTCTCAGTCAATCTGCCAGAAAGAGAGCTTTAGATACATAGCAATTAAAAGACTTATTTCATGGTGAGTAACTAAAGGAAAGTGGAGGTCAGAGAGAGAAAGGTTAATGTTCTGAGGCAGAAATAGTGCAAAACACTAATTCTGTACTTACATATATAGAAGTCTCTCCCTGTTGTTCGTTTTCCGCTTGTACTTTCAATATTTCTGTTTATTTATTGAACCAGCTTCAAGAATTTTGGAAGCTGTATGAGAAGGTTTAAGATTACTGGGCTTTAAGTGCTACTTCATGATATTTTACTAGATTAATGAGGGATTAAGGCTTATGTGATCATGAACAATTTTACCATCCTTCTCTGAATTCCATCTTCTTCCATTCCAGCTGTGGATCTGTTGGCCAATTTAATACAAATTTGACCAGAAAGGTAGCATCCTTCACAGTGCATGAGAGTGGGTTCATAAATTCTCTGCTGAGAAAAGAGCATCACAGGTATGATGTAAAGTAAACTTTACTAGGTACCAGAGCTACAAGTGAAAAAGCTCTGTTGTGGCAGTTGTAGCCTAAAGAAAATCTAAAATTCAAGTCTGCACCTCACTGGAAACCAACTGTCACACAAACCCACAGGAAAATGGACTTCATAATTTCCTTTTCTTGTGGTCCTGCTTGTTTTGCCATCAGCTGTTGTTTAACATCCCCGGAGAAGAGCTGTTCCTGTGGAAATTAGTGCAGTGTCCATGTAAATATCAAAGGCATTTCATTAATACAACTCTTGTCATTGGAACCAAGCTCGTTCATAATCAAAGTGTGAGGGTTCTCTTTGTTTTGCCTTTCTGGCAGTTTTGGAGAACTGGTGTCTTCTCAGGTACTGTGAAATGCCAGGGAGGACACAATGAATGGGTGGTGGAAAGGTTGTGCTGTTCTTGCTGCTGGTGTTTGTGGCTCTGTCACTTGGTGCCTGGTGTGTCCCATGACAGACCTGGGGCCTTCGGGTCTTACAGAGCTCCTGTTCTGGCAGCACCTGGGGAATTACACAGGGCCTGTGAAGCTGGCACTGGGCATTTTACCTTGTCAATAGGGTTTTATCAGGGAATTGTTCAGCAGAGCTGAGGATATATCCCTTTCTTACTGATAGGGCAGCCAGTTTTTAATTGGATTTGTAGAAAGACACTTGCAGGTATTTTTTAACCACAGCTTCCTTTGCCAGCTGGCTTCCCATGGTGGGAAATTGGTGTCGAAACTCAAATTCTACAGTGACACTGTGGGGATTGAAATGTGATTCAAACCCTGTTTTGCTAGATTCAGTGAATGCATGATGGATATTACGAAGAAAATAATAAACTTCATTGAATGTGTTGATCGCAAAGAGATTAAATGACATCTCAGACTTGCTGAGGAATTCTGTGACACAGCTGTGAGTTGAAATCCAGATTTCTGCATCTCACTGCAGTGTTTTAATGACCAGATCCTGCAACTATTTCACCAGGGAAATGTTTGTCACTAGAGCATCTGTATTCCAGACTGGCTTTAGTATTATGGATTAGAAAGCAGACTTTTTTTTTATAAATTATCAAATAAAATTTTGCTGGAACTTAATGCCCAGAAGTGTTTTTGAGATTTTTAGCAAGTAGTGAACTCAGTATGATTTCCTCCTACCTTGGTCTACCAATGCATCTTGCTGTGTTCATTACTGAAGCAAACAGGTCTCCTGTCAGTGTTGAAGACTATTTCACCTGTCTGAGAGAATTTGATGTGAGGTGACCAAAGACCCTTAGAGCCAGTTGAAGAGAACCTATTTAATTCAATGTGCATAGTAATAAATATGTGAAATATCCTCCCCTAAAGTTTTTTTTTGGTTGGTTCATTTTTTAAGTGCACAGCTTGAGACAGCCGCAGAGTTCCTGGGGGAATGTCCATTTATTTCCATTGATCGGATCACAGAAAGCAAAGTATAAAAAAAGTTCATGGCAAAGTGGAAAGTTGGTGGCAGTGCAAATTAGAAGCCTTAGATAAAAATATGTTAAAAGTTTGGCTTTCAGTGTTGTCATTGAACCCAATTTGAAAAAAAATCAGCAATTCTATGTTTTCAGGTTTTGACTAAAATCTTCGCAGCTAACCCTACTGAAGATGAGGTAGGAGCAGTGCTGTCAAAACAGCCTGTAGGATGGTGCAGACAGTGGGTCTTACTCCAGTTCACAATTAGCCAGATTTGCTGGGATGATACAGAAGATAGTAAATGGCCCCAAATTAAGCAGATTGTGGTTTTTGTTAATGCTTGTTTATTCGTTTTCACAAAAGGTGGGCATGGGCCCTCAAACGTGGATCTTCTCTAGGTCTTCATTTACACACAGACAAGAAAAGAAAGGACTTGTGGGGGAAGAAATAGGAGGGAATGAAAAGATTGATTCTGATCAAGCTAAAACCAAAACCAGAGGAGTTCTGCTCTGAACCTGTGAAAAGTGCTGCTTCCCTTGTTGGCACTTTTCTTGTTTCTATAAACATAAATCTACCCAGCTTGTGATTTCTTTGTAGTTGCTGTCACTCCGGCTTCATCTTCGGGTAAAATGCAAGGCAAAGTCTCTCAAAGGGACTATACAATTTACTAGCAAAGCTGGTTGCACCATAAAGTTACTTCTAAAATAAAGACCTTTCAAATTAGTCCTTGAAGTGGGTTATGATCTGTTTAAGTGATCTCTTATTGAAATATGTTTCCTATTATAGTTTTAGGGTTTCATCCATACTCATCAGATTTTAATTCACTGGAAATACAGTTTTGACTTCTTTGGACAGTGGATGTGACCTTTAGTGAATTTTGTGGTTTTATGAAACTCATGGCTCTCTGAATTAATGATGACATAAGAAAGTCAGGTCTTTAATTTGTTATAAATTTTACTCTGAAATTATGTCTGTCACTGATAATCCTACAATGTAAAGGAGTGTTGGCAGCAAACGATAAGAAATGTCAAGGAAAGGGCAGAAATGGGGAAGGGATTTTTACATACTGGTATCATGCTATGTCCCTTTTTTGATAAGCTGTAATGACAGTGGCTGTCAAAGCTGTCAGGGTACTGAAGGACCCTTCTTGAGACATATCTCTCCTTTATCAACAGGCAAGGAAAAGTGTCTGCATGCACCAATACATGTGTGTGAAGGGATAGAGTCTCATTACTTTCATTCTGGATCAGAAGAAAATATTAAATGCCAAGTGATATTCTGATTCTCGTTTGTAATTAATGTATTTCCAGAAGTTCTTTGGTGCTGTGTGCATGGTAATTTTTCCTGAATCCATGGTGAAATATTAGGGAGCTCATGTAATTATAGATAACTTAATAGATACCTGTTTAGTATAGATAATTCAAGTAGATATCTGCTTTAATTTATACCTGTGATATATAAAAATCATTATTCTTATATTCTTAGATTGGAAAACCTCTTAAGATCATCAGGTCTGAGCATTAACTCAGTACTGCCAAGTCCACCATTAAACTGTGTCCCTAAGTGACACGTCTAGGCATCTTTTAAATGTCTCCAGGGATGGCGAGGTCTTGACATTTTTCCTAGTATCCAAGCTAGACCTCCCCTGGCACAACGTGGAGCCATTTTCTCCTGCCCTACTGCTTGTATTAGTCCAGGGAATTTTAGTTAAATGTAAGGCTTTCTGAGAAAGGGATGAAAAGAACCTTTGCTTTCGATGTCTTTCCAGAACTGCTGCTGTAGGATGTTCCAAATGCAGATGCTCTGAGGTTTCTAGTGACATCTAGGAGTGTTAGATGTTTTAGAAAAGAAACATGCTCAAAACCCTGTCTTCATGTTAGGTCCCAGCTTCACTAGACCCCCGTTAATTATTTGAGATATTAAAATACAGGTAAATGCTCACAATGGATTGTTTTTGGGAAGAGGCTTTTAGGCAAAAATAGATAAATGAGGGATAGAATTGTCAAAATCTGGAGTTCTTTGATTGGGTGATTTGGCAGTTGCCTCATATATCCATGCCCTGCCTTTTAATGGGTCTGTGTCCTTTGCTTTTTTGTTTTGAGAATAGTACTGAAATGTTCCCTGCTGACATAACTCCTTGAAAATGAGAGAATTGGGAGACACACTTGGGTCCTTTATTTTTCAGTGACATCAGTGAAATGTTTTTACTAAAAGAACTTAAACTTGCAGTCACTATATGAGTTTAATTTCCAGAGCAAACAATAAAGTGAGGAACACCTAAGCAGCCCATGAGTAGAGATTGTGGTATGTAGAATGTAGAACGTGTCCAGCCTGTGGGGAGAAGTACCCCTTTAATTTTAAAAACAACTAAAAGGAAAGAAGCAAATAGAACACAAATATATTCTGTTTTCCCATTCTGGTGACATCAGTGGTGTTCAATTTTGGGGTTTTTAAAAAATGTTTCATCAGAATAATACCTGATATGATGGATTATCCACTCTTCCTGCAGGTTGAGCAACATCTACAGATATAAAAGAACAAGTTGGCAACGGCAGCATTCAGGTTCACCGGTACAAACCCCTCTGAAGCATTCTTTGATGGCTGATTAATCATTTAATTTCCAGCACCTTGTATGAATAGGTTCAGTTGTTTTCCAGTGACTGCTGTAGCCTTTCCATTGCATCCTGGAACCCTAGCCAGAAAACTGCTCTGAAGGAAACATGCAAGCAAAAGTGTAGCAACAATACTGCTGGTCTGGGTCGCAAAAGTACCACCTTAAACTCTTAAATTAACAAACAGTTCTTAGAAAAGCTGGAAATGCTGACTCTAATGTTTCGGAAATATAGATCCCCTAAAACAACACTCTTAAAAATTTTGCTGTTTGATGGATACTGTAATGGCCTTCCAGAGTATATTTTTAATGAGGATTTTCCTGTCTGCTTCCCTGCCCTCACTATTTTTTTTTTCCCCAATGCTGTAGCATAACAGTTTTGATGAAGAGCCTGTGGGACTGGATGGCAAGACTTACAGACTAGAATGTGTGATAGTTTGTGATGTAGCTAAAACTTGTGTGATCAAAGATAATTCTTGTGTTTATGATGGTGGTTTGCAATATGTTCTGAGATGTACAACTGCTCTTTTAGCACCAAAGAATGACTTAAACTCTTCTAATCCAGAGTAAATATAAATGCTGGGAATTATCATGAGGCCATTGGTGTGACTTAACAGTTTAAGTCACGCTGGTTAATCTACCATTTATTTCATTATTAGAAACAGGATTTCATTCTGTGATGATTTCCCTGAACATTTCTTTATCTTTTGAACTGTCAGTTGGTCAGCTGCCCTCTAGGGTAGAATCACTCAGTGCTGAGTGCAATCTTCAACTGCAGTGACCGGGAGGGCACGGGGAATGAGGAGAGTTCCTCTTCATCTGCTTTTCTGTAAGGTAAGGCTGGACTGGCAGAGCAAGGACTCCTGCTGCTTGTTCTGTAGCCTAGCCAGCCATCTTCTGCCTGCTGAAACACAAACAGATGCTGTACATCCAGGGTTCTCATTCTCCTGCTGCTGTTTAACAATACAGCATGCTATCCAAAAGCTTGGAGAAGGCTCCAGGGCCCCTTCACTCAGCACTCCTTCCTGCCTTTGCATGGCCTGCATATGCAGAGGTAAGGATCCCTACATTAAACATGCAAAGGGTTGGGGGCCTTGCTAGCCATTAGGAGTTTAAGGACATGGTTGTTGCTTTGCTGCTTAGTTCAGTGTGTTGTTGCATCCCAAATTCACAGTCCAGAGGCTTGGCTGGAGTGCATTTTACTTTCCATTTTATGCAGCAGTTCATATCTGATAAAACTGAGTAGTACAAGTATTTCTTGGCATTGCAGAGACTGGTGGAGCTTTGTCTGTGGATTCTGGCCTTGCTTCTGCTGGAAAAAGGAACAGGTGCCTCCAGTTCTGAAAGCACCGTGGTCTAGAAGGAGTTTTTAAAAACAAAGCCCTAAACCAATGCTGACATAAGTACATCATTTTAGAGGGAGTAACTAAAGTGCGTTTAGTGAGAAACTGCTGTTAAAGCTGAAGGAATCAGATGAAAAAGGTGTTTGGTGAGCTAAGGACATGTACTGGCGTCAAAAGGGATCCCCTGTCATTTGGAGTACAACTTGTGAGTCCTAGAGATGATATTTTTATTGAAATGTAGCTTAAAGAACATTGAGTCCCATCTCTCTTGAGACTTCACTCAAAGATCTTTGATTTGGTTCTAGAATTTTGGTTTATGTTTGAGGGGATGCTGGGCATCTTACTCCTTACAAATTCACTACCATGACACAGCTTGGAGAGGCAGTGTAGAGTGGAAGCTTCAGAAGGCCAAGGGGACAGCTTTTAAACGTAAACTCTTGTGTCCCTTGCTGCCAGAAACCTTCAGTTGGTATTACTCCCGTGGTGTGTGGCAACTGTGCTGAGACCTAAAGGTTTAATCCTTAGACCTGTGAAGTCAGTGGCCCAGCTCTCAGGGGCATCAGTGATGTAGGATGAGAGCCTGAAATGGCAATTCCATGGAAGTGTCATCACGGCATCCTCTGCTACAGGGGAAAACCGGGCATCCTCAACTTAGGCCGTAGTTGCTGGATAAAAAAAGCAGGACTGTCTTTCTATTTTTCATTATATTTGTATTTTTTAAAATCCGTATTGCGCTCTTGTAGTTTGGAAAAGTAATGCTCCTGTTCCTTTTAATAATGGAAAACATCTATCTGAATCCATTGTTTGGATTTCATTTAAGAAACAGTTCCTTCTTCCTCCACCTCTCTCCTTGTTTTGTTGTCACACAGGATACCAGGCTAAGGATGAAGAAGAAATGGTAAGCTATTGAGTAGTCAGCCTGGGGCAGGTTAATGAATTAAAATGAATGTGGATAAAAAAGAGTTACACCAACACTTTCAACATTATTAAAATAACAGATTTTATTAGGCTGAAAATGTCTACGCTGGTATTTGTATAAGTAACTGTGCTCAAGAGAGATCAGTGACTGCTTCTCTGTTCCCATATTCTGTTCATTAACTCATTATAGCTTAACGATGTGTTTGTTACAATCCTGGGTGCAGTATTTTCATAAAGTCCGTGAGTGAAAATGGACAAGCCCAAACACTCAGGGAAAATCTCCTTAACACTCAGCTAACGCAGCCATAGCAGGATTAAAAAGGAGAGTGTTTGCAGCCTCTTTTGCAGTTTATGACATAATTTGTTAAAGCAACAAGATTTTCTTGCTCTCTGTCTGATGGATAGGCCAGATAAATGAGAGCGATAATAGCTCATTGTTTCTTGCTCTTTGAATGGCATTTCTCTATTGTCTTAAAGCCTCAGTGGAGTGAACTCCACACAGTGAGCTTTGTTGAAACAAAAGCACTTGTGCCCCATGTCACCAAGAGAGCTGCAGTGCAAATGCTAATTTGATAGAACTGAAAAGTGTTTGAGGTGGAGCTAATAGTTTAAATATTAGATCCTCACCATCAGCTATTTACAGTCTTTGGTTTTCTGTCCTGGGTGAACTGCCTGTTTCACAGGAACATCAATTTTTGTGCCTTGTCATTTCACCAATTGCATCATGCAGTCAGATTTCAAATGCCTTAAGAGTAACCATAGTAACTGCAGGCCATTTAAATAAGCTGAAAGAAAAGGAATTCCCTCCCTTGTAAAGCCCTTCAGTCAAAGAGTACAGCAAGATTTAGATTCTCTTCTACTGCACGCTGGCACTGCTCCACTGGATTTTATGGTTCTGTGGATTTGCACAGGTTGATCTGGTTCTAAAAGTGTCTTGCAGAGCAAATCAACATAAGTGGGTGTAGCTTCTTGAGGAAGACCGAGCAGTGACTGCTGGCACAAGAACGGATTTGTGTCTTTGTGCATGCGCCTGCCTGTCCACTCCTTCCCTTCCCTGCTCCTGAAAAATGTCACATTTGTGGCTGACACAGAACTACTGTTGCTCTTGTGCTCTTCTTACTCACAGAGGGATGTCAAAGCCTCCGGTTTTAGTTCGTCAGTGTTTCTGCAGTCTGTGTAGGATGGGCTATAAATCTAATCTTTAAGGTTCTGAATCAGAATTCTAATGCAGTTGGGTAGGCCCAATTCCAAGTGCAACATGCTACACTTGGCAATATCACAGTGTCATCCATGCAAGAACACAAGGAGTAAGCCAGGTTTGAGTGTCTTTTTGTTGTGACAATCCAAATTTTCCTTTTATTCCAAACCTGAATTTATAGTTCTTACCTCTTGCCCGTTCCCTTTGTTTCCTAAGCTGAAAATCAGGGTGCTGTATTGTTAGGTAAACTCTGAATGTGTTACTGAGAAAATTTATCCATCCGCTCACTGGTTCATGGAATAATTCCCCTGGATCCGTGCTTACATTGATTTCAGTGATAGATGGTGCTGGTAATTCTAAATGTCAGTGCTTCTTACATCTCAGGATCTCTTCATTTTTCCTCCAAGTTTATAATGCAAGAGGATAAACGCATTTATTTTAGATTAATCTTTAACTGTTAAGTTTTCTGAAAAAAAAAGAGGAAGGACTAAACTAGGTAAGTAATTAAAGTAAGCAATTGTTCCTAACTCCTAAACTGAATGTGCTAATGAAGCAGTTATGAACTGACTGGAGATTTTGGTGTCTGAGCTGCTTATTAAGAAAACTGTTCTATCTGCAAAAACACTTTAATTGTCTTGTTGGGCATATCAGTGAGAATTAAAAATAGGCTAAATTTTGAGTCTATTTATAGATTTAATAGCAATTAATATCTTCCAACATCTTTCATTCAAGGCTAGTATTTAAAATCTTGGTGATTTTAAGTTATTAGACTTCCAGAAACCAATTTGCTATTAAGGAATGATTAAGAAACTGATTTCAGTACTGGCTATTAGAAGCTTATCACTTGGCCTTAAAGCATTAACATTCTCTGTTCTTTGAAGACATTCAGGCAATTTTTGAGGGCCTAATGTTTAATGCTTGTTACAAGAGCCACACTGAAATACAGGCATTCTCCTCATTGTTGGGCTAACCCGGGAAACGAGCTGGATGTTGACTGAATTGTTCATTAGTCTCTTGCCTTTGAATTTGGTCACTACCAAAACAGTGTGCGTTTTTAGTTTTAATCATTCTTTCTCAAAATTGTCCTAGGGGATGACTCTTGAAACCACTTCCACAGTCACGTTTACTTTCCGATATTTTTCCCACCTAGATTCCTCTAGTTGGGCAGACTCCTCCAACTAGCTTTCCTAGGGGGCTGTCATTGACTGTGGAACAAGCGCAGGGATCAATAGTCTCTGTGGCAGTGTGCTGAACAGGCAAGATTCACAGTCACCCCAGGAAGAAGGGTGTAAAGCTCCCTGACCTTGTGGAGGCAGAGGAGGAGGTGAAGGTGACATTGACACCTCTTGGCGAGGAAGTGAGCAAGAAAGGATATCTGAGATATCTTTGGGACATGGCCAGTTACAGAAACTCAGAATTTGTGTCTCATTTTTCCTGTGTTTCATTGATGGGTTTCTTTTCCCTTCCCCCAAAGTGGATCCGGCTAGCCCGGCACACGTGAGAAGGGAACCGAACCCGACAGGTGAACTGGAGATAAAAGATCAGAAACGCTCATCGCTCTTGGCAAATGTCCAAGCTTTAACCTGAACTCGGTCCAAGAGGGAAAGATGAAGAAGGGAAGGCTGTGCGGGCTTTTTGAACCCAGGGAAAGGTGCAGGGAGAGGACAGACGTGTTAGCCATTTCAGGGATGGAGAGGAGGGAAGGGTTAAACACGTCACAAACCTGGGAGAGACAGATTACACAGACGGTTTTCCAGGCTTTCAGAAAACTAGCCACTTGTGATGCAAAAATGCAATACCGAATTTAATAATGTTGTCGTCTTTCTAGTTGTGCAGAAGTAGTGTTTTCTCTCCCCTTGCTGCTTTAATTTTTTTCTCAGTTTTTTATCAAGTTCTTTTTTTTTAGGTTCACTGTTGTTCCATACATTAGAATTTTCATCAGCTTTTGGTCCATAACCCCCTTGGAAAAAAACTGTTTCTTCAGTCTCAAAACTTTCAATTGTTAAATATTACCAGCAGCACCTATTAAAATCAATCATTTTCCATTTTATTCTTGATTTTATAGCAAGATGGAGATTAAATAATTCATCCTTTAATGGGGAACTTAAGCCTAATTATTCAGTGCTGCCACCTCTGCTCCCCCCCCCACTCCCAGATTAACATGAATATTATCTAAAATGTCGCAGATTCGGTGGTCTGATTTAATCTAGAGAAGAAAAAAAAAAAAAAAGGAAAGATGAGAGCTTGGGTAAACTTCCTGGAGTCTACAAATCCTGATCCACAGCCATTGCTCTCAACAGATAGGATTTTACTGACTTCAGTGATCTTTGGAGTGTGCAGAGATAAGCACTTTGGCAAAGTGCAGTGCAGTTTGGTGGTGAGGGTAGTCTGGAGTTAGTCATAGCCCAGACTGTTGTATAAGCAGTGGAGAGTTTAGGGGTTAAGAAGAGATTCAACTGTTTTGAAGAGTAGGGAGAAAGTAACATTTCCTCTGCTATATTTCATCTATGTCTGATAGCATCGTGATAGTTTGAGAGCTGAGGTGGCCTGAAGTATTTCATTCAGCATTTAGAGTCTGAATCCATCTCCGGTCTCTTCCTTCTCAAGTGTGGCTTCTATTCCTGACTGATGTCTGCAAGCAGGTACAGCTTCTCTGGGCTACTGCAGCTGTTAAGCCAAAGCATTACATGTAGAGTTTCTTGAAGAAGAAAATATTTGTACAATGGGCAGCAATACAGATAGACCATGCACATTTTGACAGAGAGATAAACCCACACATTTACACTTCCAGTCTGATTTTTTAAGGTGATGATTTACAGCCCTATTACCACTTGGCAATCCAAGGTCTAGAGAATAATATCGAGCCATCTGCTTGTGCCCCTGTAGGGCAGCTTGCAGCCGTGATGCTGCGTTGCAAATACATCATTGCAACTCACATGCTGAAAATCTTGTTGCGTTGTCTTGGATCCTTCTTTTTTTTGTTTGCCTGCAGGATGGTGGCAGATCTGCCGGACACACATGTGGGTTTTGTGTGATGGACTGTGCTGTAAATAGTTGAAATTATTATCTGTGATATTTTATGTTTTTTTCTTTTTACATAGCTGAGAAGAGGGGGAAGGGGTCTTTGAGGAAAGGCTGGCGTGCAATAGAAAGAAGATGAAATAATTTTTAGAGAAAGGAAATGCTACTTCTCACAAATAGTTTTTGAGCTAATTGTCTTGCTAATTCTTCTCTTGATATCATGTTTCTCTCTTACTGGCATTGTGCTTGGATACTACACAGACGGATTGAGCACTTGCCGTACTTTGGGCTGATTTCTTTACTGTGGGTACTATGCATACTACTGCACAGCAAATCTGGTTTTAGATATGCCCTACCACTTAAAATCTCTACACTTTGGTTTTTTTCCCTCCTCTCTTTCCTGGCAAATCTGTGAGGACTGATGCTGTTCTTCAGAAGACAGGTTGCATTGAATGTTGGTGGCATGCAGGGTTGCTAATCAAGTTTCTGTTCCTTCCACATACTGGTGAGATCTGTTATCTCTGGGACTAAGTTTTGCCACGCTTGCTCTGTGCCAAGGAGCATGCTATTGTGAAAAATCTGAGAAGCAGCCTTTTCAGAGCCTGTGTGTTTATTAAGGTAGGTGCAGTTACAAGTGGTAGTGCTGCAGTTCCCAACTGGAGAGCACTGCTGGCATTGCTGATGACTTCTGTTTCAAGCCATGTGTCATTAGTCCTCTTGGCTTCAGGCTGTAGAGAGTATGTTCAGTGGGAATAACACTCAGGAGGTGACTGGGGTCAGCAGTGCTATAGGTAATAAAAGTGAGAAGTGGGCAGATGATATAAATGCCTGTTTTCTGGTCATTAATGTGATATACCATGCAATCTAGCTGCTTTTAATTATTCATTATGTTGGCAGGGTTTACAGTAACAGACAAAAAGCCAGCATCTTGGAGCATAGATTGAGAAGCCATTCTGAACTGCAGACTGTGCAGGAATTAGCTCTTCATTTTGCCTCCTTGTGTTTCTCCATGTAATGAAGATTTGGTTCCTAGTGTCCCAAAGTGTTTTGTGTTACTCTCATTACTCATTCATAACCAACTCTATAAATGCATACCTGGCAAGGAGAATATTCCTTGAAGGACTGTGGAAAAAAGCAGGAAATTTCTTTGGGGTGATTCATGTTACATCTTATTTATGCCTAAAATCACTTAAAAAATATTCTGTTGAAAGGGGAGAGAGAGTTGCAATAGCAATAACAGCATCTCTTCAAGGTTGATGTGTGAATCACTTTTTGAAAAGTCATTTCAGTTTTATGGGTAATTTCCAATGCATTGATACACTGTACTATTTAAAAGTATATGATTTACTATTTATACTTCCAAAACTGGAATTTTCATCATATGTACAATCTTATGTACAAAGTGAAATTTGTTTTCCCATATTTGTGTTGGTTTTTTTACTTGACAGGAAAGTTTGAATTCAGATGAGGATGCTGTGCTTATGTCAGAGATACAGTACATTTGGAAGGGTTATGCCAGCAGATTTTCACTTAAGTTTGGGTCTTGAAGAAATTCTGGATATTGATGAAGTTTACTCTGGTTTTGTGCAAAATTTTTGGGCCACATCTGCCAGGTGAAACTGTTCTGTCTTGTATACTGAACTCCGTGGGTCTTGTTCTCTTGGTCAGAAAACTACTCTGATCTTGTTGACTTGTTCTGTAAATGTGTCAGTAAAGATAAGGACATAATCTGTTGAATAAATAAGGAAGGAATGGCTTCTGTGGAATCCATGTGTTTTCAGGTATGCAGATACTGGATAGGAAAATGTGGATTATGATGAAATGAGGCCTGGCAGAAACTTGGAACAGACCCTTATGAGGCCATGCAACTGTGAGAGCCAGCCCAGCTTCCCAAACTTGCTTCTGTAAAGAGATTGAAAGCAGAAATCATTTCAGCTGCCTGAAATGACTCCTGTGTGGAATCAGTGCCAATGGGATGGCTATTCCTGCAGACCTGCTCCACGGCCCTCGGGGTGTGTTATTCCAGGGGTGAGCCTGAACAGAAGCAAGCAGTTGGATGCAGCTCAGGAGCATTCCCCACATCTGTGTGCCTGCCCTGGCACACGAGGCCACATGCTAACCCTAATCCTGTATTAGTGGCACTGCCAGCCATTCCCCACAGCAGCAGACGCTGATGTCACAACTGGGAGATTATGTCCTCTTAGGAGAATCTGGCAGGAGAGGGAAGGCCAGATTAATGAAGCAGGTAGATGAGGAAAGGAGAAATTATTTAGCAAAGCCTAAGCCTTTATTTAAATCACATTAGCTTTTTCACAGAAGAGTTCCAACAATCTCAGACAAGATGCTCATAAAAAATGGTTTTTCATTTATTTTTGCAAGTCTGGTCATGGGATTTTTCTGTATATGTCTGCTGGTTTTGCTTTCCTCTCCTCCCCAAACAGACTTTTTCTTCTGGGCATTTCTCCCATGGATTCAAGGGATTCCTTGTTTTGTTTATGCAGTGTAGATACAAATGCTCTTTTTGACGGCCAGGTTGTGAGGAATATGTAGGAATCGCAGCAGCCCATGTTTGGGTGGGCTGGAGGAGCAAGGTACAAGATTTCTTCCATATAAATTGTGTATTCCAAGTTAACATTGGAACACCTGCATTAAGGTGTATTGCTATTTTTTGGGGAAATTATGTCCACTGATATAGAATGGTATTGTAACTATAATAATTCTTTTAAATATATATAACTTTATATATATATATATATATAAATTTTTTTAATGTATGCATGTATCTCCCTTCAAAATTCTGTCTTAATTCCAGTCCAGTAGTTTAATCTGATCAACACTTCCTCAAATATTGTAGGTCAGGAAAGATGTATTGTACATGCCACGCTCCAGAAGTTAAATCTGAGCTCATGGCCTCTGTGACATGCCTGCAAACCCTCTGGATAACTCTGCTTCTTCACCAGTGTAATTGAGAGAAGGATTTGACTACGTGTTGGATTTTTTAGGTTCCTGAGGGAGTATGGTATCTGTTCTTTTTGAAGGGCAATGGCCATAGGGTGCTTAATTTTCTTAAACTGATTTGAAAAATCCCGACCTGGTGTGAATACTAACATTTAAGCAGGAAATAAGGGTGAATTTGTAATCCTCAGTGAAGAGATTTTACTCAAAACTTACCAAAAGAGAGAAAAAACAAAAGAAATAACGTGCTTCAGTTCTCAATTAGTAAAGTTTGCAGCCTTTGTTGAAGCTGCAAAGGTTTATACCATGAGTCATTTGATGTAGTAAGTTTAGTTTTAAAATTAATGGATATCCCCCATGGAGGCTCTTCAGAAATTAAGATAAGATCAAGGAGAGGGGAAGTATAACGGGAGAAGGAGGCAAAAAATAAATGATGTATGGTATTTTTCAGACATTAGAGTTAACTCCCATGGTCTGGGCTGGAAAAAAAAAAAAGAAAAAAAGAAGAAAAAAAAAAAAGAGGAAAACACAACAAAGCTTTGAAATATTTTTTAGTATAGTAAATGAGGTCCCCAAAACTGATCTCCAGGTTTGGGTTTTTGTAATTTAAGAAAAAGCACTGGTCTGGTATTGTAGGTGCAATGCAGAAGCGCAGTTAGTTTAGTGCATACCCATGTCCCACCTCTGGTGTTTCTGGCTTTCTGCTCATCACTCAGTGTGGTGTTGTGCTTCTGGTCTTCTGTTAAAAGGGTTGGTGCTGCTTGGGTTTGCCTCATGGTTTGGTTTCTGTTATCGATTTTTTTTTTTTTTTTGTTCCTATGGACTAGCAGAGCGCAAGTTTTGGATTTTTATCTGAAATGTAAATTGTTCAAAATTTACATTCAATTTATGTCCAAAGATAAGTTGTCAAAGACTTTCTGAATGCCATGTGTGTTTTGACAGGGGCCAAAGCCTGCTCCTTAATCTCAGACTCATCACCCCTGGGCCAGCGCTGCTTCCAGATCAATTGTATGGGAGTGGCCAGCCAGCCGTGGCCGTGTCGAGTGATCATTGGGGTATAGACATGCTACTTAATTATACAACTGTTAACTTACATGGCTAAATCAGCAACTTGTTCATCAGTTTGACCATGTGGTTTTAATGCCTAGATTTCTTCTTTTTTGATTTTCTCACTGGCATTTGTTTTAGTTTCTCCCTGACTGATTTCGTATTACAGATGTTTTCATTAATGTTTATTATATTTTTTTTCTTGCTTTTAATGTTACTTTTTGCATGTGCTTTACAAATGCTCATGAAGCTCTTCGGTTTTGCTGGAATGGGGTTTTATAGAAAAAGCAGAGACAAATTCATGTTCACCAACAGCTTTTAGTAGAAACATTTTCACAAAATTTATTCCCCTGCTCATGGGAAAGAAGAAAAGATTCCTTGTGTCTGATTCACTGATGCCTGACAAAGCAAAATAGATCCCATCCTAGATTTAGAATGTCAAATCCCAGGAAACAGAAGTCATGAGAAAAACACTGAATAGGCAATGAGCTTGTAAAAATGCAGACAAAAAGTGCGAACTTGGTGCAAGGACCGAGCTGTTGCGAGTTGTCCCTGGGGGTCTGCTGGCGAGTGCCGCATGCCCGGTGGATTAGGGGGCTTACGGGTCTCCCCGGAGTCTCTTATCTGGCGCAGGCAGCTCTCGCTCTGCTTTGTGTACCTGCGTGAAACTCATCTCCCCGAACGGTGTGACCACGGTGAAAAGGGTGCCAGTGGAGCAGCAGACTGTGCGGCTGAAAAGGGGGGGAATGGAAAGCAAACCGGAAAATGGGAATTGAGGACCGAGCACGGGAGAAGTGATAGGTGCGTCCTTCTGTCTGCGGTTTGTCTGCGTGGCCCCTGAAGCCCTGGGGAGCTACGCTGCTTTGCATATCCCCTTGTTCCACTACATCTGCAGAGCTGTAGGGGCAGCAGTGAAACCCTGCATCGCTCCTGACCTGGGAGGAAATCGTGCCTTCCAACCGTCAGCGGTTTTGACCTATTTTTTTGGATATTTATTTCCTTGAAACCATTAAATGACTCTGAAATAAAACCATTTTGACTTCTCCAAGCTGTGAGCGCTGAACAGGTTAAAAAGGGAAACAAGCTAAAAGCTCTGTTTCCTTTGCCTGGAAATCCACTGATGCAGGATGAAATTAAAGGCTATAAATAGCTCCTGTCCCTTCAGCTTCATCATGCAAGCTTCGGCTGTGCGCAAGGATTAGAAGAAGACAGAATGGATTTCTGTGTGGCGTCAACAAGAGTCAAGGATTATGCCCACTGTGCACATTGTATTGTTCATTTCTCGTGGGCCCTTGCAGGGAAATTAAATCCCTTCTGATGCTCAAGGTGCAGGAAGCAGAGTCGTCTTTGAACAGGATGCGTGCATTGCAAAGCAATTTTACACAGCAGCACTTCGCTTCCTCTGGGTCTGCTGCGTCAAGCCCTGGCTTCATTTTGTAGAGTCAGACAACCCAGCACTGATCATAGCAGCAGGGGCTGGGGCTTTCCAGGCTTTGAGCTGGAGCTGGTACCAGTGAGGTTTGCTGCTGCTGAGCACATTCTGAAGATAGCTTGGTTGTATTTTTGTTTGTCATGTTGCCCCTTTTTCACTCTGTTGCCTTCTCTCGTGCAAATCCTGTGTTGCCCGAGCGTTGCTCTGTAGTGCCAGAAGGCTTTCACAGAGTTAACTGCAAATAGACCCTTGTGATAGGTGTAAGCTCTTGAAGAAAGGATGATCTTTCCTTAGAGGAGCACTCAAGGTTGCCATGACCTTAGCAGTGTGAAAAGTTATTTTATCTCTTCTCTCCGCTTGTCTTTTCCCACCCATACGTTGTGTCATTGAAAGTCATTGTTTCAAGGAGAATTATGGTACATTCCTCTTTGTTATTTACAAAAAATAGAAGCATAGAAACACAGTATTTGTCCAAAAGGTAAAGAAGTGAGTAAACAAACAAAACAGCTCCTTTTTGGAGCGGTTTATAAAATTGCTTTTTCATATTCCTGTCCCATGAGATGCAGAAGCCTGATTGCTTGCAACTCCTGTGTGTTTAGGTGATGTTTGAGCACAAAGTAACTTTCAGAGTTTGATCCTAAGCTTTATCTATATCTAGAGCTGTATAATGACAAGTACTATTAATAACTCTGCTTTATATACAGTAATTTCAGTGGGGAGAAGGCCAAGAGAGGAGTAACTTCAGACTGATGTTTTGTTGCTTTATAGCTGATGTCTGAACATTTAAAAAAGAAAACAGTGGTAGTATTTGTTATGAGCTGATAAAAGGATTTTATGTACATGCTGGCTTTCTCACATCTTGGGACTGCTAGGATTGTGGCTTTGTTGTGGCAAAGCTGTAATTCTTTTACTAAAATCTCCATGAGTCAGCATCATGGCAGTGTGAGAGCTTGCTCCAGTACTCAAATCTCCTCCAACAACCTCCCTAAGGAGAAAAATGGTTGAGGATGTAGAACTTGCAGTAGTCATGGACAGTAGGCAAAAGCCAGTCGATTTTTTTTTTTTTAACATTGAATAAAGCAGCTTTATTGTTAATTCTTACGGATACATCTAGTATTAGAGAGTGCACTTTAATTTCCTGCTTCTAACAAGAAGAAAGGTATTTTTCCTGACCTTGTAGTCCTGGTGACTCCATCTCCCCAATTGATAGAAACTGGATTTCAGTCTCCTCCTGTAGTATTGAGAAGAACATCCATTTTCCTCTGGGAAATCAGTAGGTATAAGGCAAATGCTATACTTGCCTATGCTCTGAAGTCTAAGCAGATGTGGAAAACCATTGGACTGTGAGCCTACCACTTTTGCAGAAATGTGGTATTTATGTTTTCCAGCAGAAAAAAATTCACTCATTGTGACGTTGGGACTTCCTTCAGGGAGACAGTGGATTTCTGATTAGGACAGGGATCATTGACAGGTACATCTCAAGGTTGTGCAGTCAAATCCCAAAGGCTGCTTCTTCTCTCTTTAGGCACGTTCTTTGTGGCTGTCCAGTTGTAAATGTGTATCAATAATTGCTTTTAAAATGTTGAGAGCAAAAACAAATAGGGAAACAAAGAATGCAGAATTAAGGTTGCCTATCTTAGAAGATCTGGAAAAGTCAGTCATATCTGCCTTGAATTAGAAATTATAAAACTTAGGTGCTTTTACTACACTTGTAATTTCACCAGGGTCCACTAAAACAGAAAAAGCCTGGATTTGGGCTCCCTAGTTGCTATGAAGAAGTTGGAAAGGCTGCTGGATACAGCTATTCCTTACAGTTGGGCTGGGTTCTCTCTCCCTCCTGGAAAAATGGAAGCTTAGTAGGGTCCTGCTGATCTGTTCTCCCTCAAAAACCTTCTCATTGTGGTGCAGAGTAACCAAAATAGCATTTTGGCCTAATGGCTTCAGCACTTTGAGAAAGGTCCTCCCCACTGAGGCAGAGACTCCAGTGGTGCAGATTCGAGTCTCATTTGGCTCTGTCCAGGATGGCCACTATTAAAGAGCTCTTTGCCAGCAATGTAAAAGCCTTTACTGGTATGAACTTGCCTGCACTTTGTACTTCAGATGCTCCAGTGATTGGACACCTTTGTGAATATTTCTGTTGCAATCTATATATTGATTCCTCTTCCCCATGGGTGAACATTTTATCTCTCTGCTCCGTGGCAAAGGGAAGTTTATTTCTCCTCTCCAAAAGTTACTGCAAATGTCCTAAGGGTGACATGTAATGTACTGGCTGCAACAGAAAAACAAGAACTGTGTTTTCAGGTGTAGACAGAAGGAGAGGTAGGAGGGCCAGAATGATTTATTCCATTATTTCTGAATTCTGCCTGTTTCATTTTTGCAAATAATGTAATGCTGTAAACTGGGAGTCCTAATGGAATAAAGCAATAAGTGCTGTATGTAGCCAGAGGCACATAAGAATATCAATTAAACATACACTTGAAAACATCCATTGGGAAAGTAAGATTTAGTAGCTGTCATTGCAGCATGTTAACCTCCTTTACCCTTCCTTGCCCTCACCTCTTTTCCAGGCTTCTCTTCCAAGCTCCAGCTCCTCACTCGGTGAACTATGTTAGAATGGCAGTTCTCCAAAAAGGCCCCTCGAGGACTTGCTCTTTGAGGCCTAATTCTGCATCAGTCTAGCAATCAGCTAGCCCCTGCTTCAGCTGGTGCAGATTACCACCACCACATTGGCTTCAGTGAATGGGAACAGACTCCAATCCTTTAAATGGTTTTACTACCAGGAGATAAGGGGGCGCCTACAGGCGTGGCCGCTTCTTGTGGGGTGGGTGCCCAGCGGTGAGGGCACTGTGGGGCTCAGAGCTCATTGTGTGTCAGCCCCACTCCGCGTGTCTCTGATGTCAGGATGTGCTCCTGAGCAGACAGATGGTATCACCCACCAGGGGATTATCAGATCCCTCCCCCGTCGAAGCAAAAAATCTACACTCAGCACTTTCTGAAAAGAGGAAGAAAGCATAGCAGCCAAACTCCTGAAGGGAGTAGCCAGCTGCTGCCTTGCCATTTTTGACCCTAACCTTGACGTAACTCTTGGTGAAACAAATAGTGAAAAATGGCATCACTTCTCCCCAGTGAAACCTTAGAATATGTGGGCAAAGGAGTCGGAACCATAACTATTCCTAGACATCCGTCCAGTCAGACGAGCAGATGGAGAAGCACAAACCGTTCTCAGAGAGAATAAGAAATATGGACCAATGCCTATGGCGCAATTTCTATGCCAAATGCCAGTGTGAAATCAGCAAGAGTAGGGGTCCCAGTAGGCAAAACCACTAAATTATGCTCAGTATAACATCTAATAGGGAAAAAGACCTAAAATACATTGACTTACAATGTAATTATATAAAGTTTGTAATCTGAAAAATCTCCCTTGCTTCTTGAAAAAAAATGAAGCCTTAATCTGATGTAAAATGTGCCCATTTTATAGAGTCTGTTTATAAAGTCGTGACCAGAATGACTTGACAAATCTTACAGCGCACCAGACTGCACTTGCATGTTTGTGAATAGAAAATGAGAGTAAGAGAACAGTCCTGTTGCTTGTGTGTGATGTTTTTAGCTGTGTAAGGAGATGGTAGATTTAATGTGAGGAGATGACAGGCTAAAGACACGAGTTGAGGCAAGCAGACATACACAAGGAACCTCAGTGCTTGCTGTGAGTGGAGTTGGAAGTCTTTGCTAGTCTGCTTGTGTTTTGAGATGCTTGTTAAGAGAACAGAGAAGGGGCAAGAACCAAGTGTGTGATAACAAGCTGTACTGTTAACAAGCTGTGCTGTACAAGATGTAATGGAAGAAAAAGGAGTGAGGAAAGCAGATAAAAGATGTAGCATGTAAGTGGAGGTTTAATGTGAAGCCATGGATTGACTACTGCAGACATCAGGTATTTGTGAAACAGCAGTTATTGCATGGATTGAATGAGATGTAGTTGAGAAAGAATAATCAATCTAGGTGGCTGAAGATACAACTGGAGGAAAAAAGAAAAGCAAGTATTGATGATAACTCAAACAGCTGCTTCCTTACGGTTCTGACCGCTGTCTTTGCAGGGTTCTCTGGTGGGTCTGCAGTGCCTGAGGAGATTGGAAGTTCTTGCTGCAGATGAACCATGCAAATACTAAAAGTCATGATCAGGAACTACATTGTGCCAGTTGTATTGTGCTGCAATGAGCATTGTCTCAGTGGAGTCAATTAGCAGGGCAAGGAGAACATGCTGTGTGAGAAGGAAATGGGAAGAGCTCGCTGAGGGCTGTGAAATAACGTTCACCACAGCATTATTTTCCAGGCACAGAGTAATCCAAAACACTGTCCGCTTCCTGATACCAGATTGAAGTATCTGAATCTCTATCTGGCAGGTCTTCCCATGGGAAGCAAACAGAAGGGCAAGGCAGTATTAGAAAGGACTACGTTAGATGACGCAGTGTGGTTCTTAGTGAGACCATTGACAGAAATGTGGAACTATTTTGTGGAAAGGAGGGTAAAAAAAACCCATCACATTTTCCTGAATGTGTCAAACTAATTAAAAAATGCCACAAACCCAGACTTGGGCAGATGATGTCAAAGGTGCCTATATGGAGCTGACATACAGAAAATTCTTCATAACTAAAGCTTGACTGTAGGGTTAAAATAAATTCTGTAGACTTGTTTACCAGCAAACAAGTAAGCAAAAGCAGTCAGAATATTTACATGTCAGCCTGACATAAACTGATCATAACATGACATAATTTGATCAGAACCTGTAAGTGCCTGAACTGAGCATTGCCAAAGTTACATCAGAAACTATATTTTGGAGTCGGGAAAGGCTAAGATAATTCCTTCAGGCAATGGCATATGCTGGCTAGCACTGAGCATTGTAGCCTAGAAAGCTGACCTCTAAATGAGTAGCTTTCTTCTTTCAACTCAGTCATTCTTTCAAGAATCATTTCAAAAATACTTGGCACGAGTTAAAGCTTAATAATTTCTCTTGCACACTATCAAATCAAAGCCTTCCAGGCTGTTTTAAAAAACATATTAGTATGTTTACTCAATATTTATGATTGTTTTACAGGCTTTGAAGTGGGGAACAGGGGAAATGTTAATAGGTACTGAGGAAGGTTACCAACTGATTATGTTGTAGAGGATGTCCTCTGCTGTGACTCCTTAAATCAGTCATTCATAATGCATACATGCACTTCTGAGAGCAGCAGTGCCCCACCGTGAGACTGTGTTTTCCCTCTCTGTG
Organism: Regulus satrapa; assembly: GCA_013396955.1. Classification (NCBI taxonomy): domain Eukaryota; kingdom Metazoa; phylum Chordata; class Aves; order Passeriformes; family Regulidae; genus Regulus; species Regulus satrapa. The sequence continues at coordinate 120,366 of VWZN01003155.1, forward strand.
ACAGAAGGAAGATGTTAGGCAGGAATACAAAGTCTCATAGCTCCCATTGGAGCTGTGCTCTATTTTTTAAGCTGATGTTTGAAGGGACTACACCTTTTCGTCTTGAAACAGAAGCTGGTCAGCACTCACAGGAGAGCAAGACCAGCGTTTTTTGCAAATCCAGAGAACCCCTGTGCACATCTCCTTTATTCATACAACAGATCTAGATTCTTTCATGGAATTACCATTAGGGTTAAGTTCTTCTAGAGACACAGTGTCCAAAGGGAATAATTTATACCTCCCTTTTCCTTCTTTTGTACATGCCCTGTGAGGTAAAGCCACACTGAGGCTCAATTTCTTGGGATTTTGTCTTTCAAGACTTGTGCTTCTGAAAAAGATACCTACAACACAAGATTCCAGAGAGGTCTTTGAACGTGCTTTTCATTTCCTTAGTGGTCATACTTTTGCTGCTAGGATCTGTGTATGGCTGGAGAGGAGATACAGTACGTACTTAATCCTCAGGCTGCAGTGAATGGTAGAAAGCAGGTGACACCACTGCCAGTGGATGGGATGTGCACTCCCTGGTGTCCAGTAGATTCATTTTGTGATTTCCCCCCCTTTTTCCTCTTATTCACAAAATCTGAGACCTTGACAAGATCTGAGACTGAGACATGCAAGTATCTGTCACCCTTGGGAAACAGTGAGATTCAGCTGGCTAAAATACCTCATTCCTCATCCGTGAAAGAGTGATTAAATACTATTTCAGGTTTATTATGAGCATAATTTCACTAAAGACTGTAAGACACTCTATTTACCCTACAATTGCAGAGAGGAGTCCACATTTATTAAAGGAACCGTATAAGGTCAGTAGCATAGTCTCTTATACTGTTTCAGCTAACTATTGCCTCAGTTCTTAAGGGACTGGAACAAAGGACTGTCACAGGAGAGTTAATGGATTGTTGACCTGCTATATGGTGACTTTTTACATTATTAAAAACATTATGTCTCCTGCATTTTGTGGGCTTTGCTGTTTGGATGCAGCATGCAGGTGACCTTTTGGGAATAGAGCTTTTCTGTATGTGTATTAAGGACATTTTTAGAAGCAGCCTAATGTATTCTTATGTTTTCTTTTGCTTCTTCAGACAGCACCTGCCTACTTTATGTACAGTGTCCATTATGTTTCATTTGTTTTCTTTTGTTGTTTTGCTTTTTTCAAATAGCGCATTTACCACTGAGTTTTTCTGTATGTGGAAATGTACAAAACTCCCACTTGGAGGTTTTAAAGAGCCCACCAGGTCATTTAATGAAAGATGAGATTTTAGACCCAGTTTTCAGGGCAGAATTCCAGATTGGAAAATCACATTTTTCTCTCTGTCTTATGCAGTTTTGTGCTATTGCCCCAGTTTAGTAAAGAGCTGTCACATTTCACTGTAAAAGATGCTACATTTCAATACTCACCTTTTGAAAAGTGCTTTGGGATTTTCTCAGATAGTTCCTGTATATGTTTTGTCTCTGTAGTGATTTGCTCCTCCAGTTCTCCTTCAAATTAGAAAACTTGTCTTGTTTCCAAGAACTGCCAGGTATGATTTCAGGCTTACATATCCTACTGGATTTGAGATCTTTGTTCACTGACTAAGAATATATTTATGTAGGTTTTAAGTATTGCTGTGTCTGTGCTCTGGGATTATAGATATTTCTGTTGAGGAGTTACAGTGGGCAGCCAGACAGAATCCAATATGAATTTGCTTGCTGTGTTTGCATGTTAAGAATTATTGCTTTGTCGGTGGATTGTAACCAATTTGGTGCAAGTATTCAGTATTCAAAATCTAATCGGGTTGTGGGATTTTACTTTGATTCTTAAATCACCTTATTCATTCAAGAGTGGGTTTTGTTGTGCCTAACTAAACATTTTAGTGGAAGTCTGTTTTAAGCTACTTGTGTGGCTCCCATGAATAAAGAGAAACATGGCAAGAAAACACACCACCTGAAAAGCTTATAGGACCCTCTAACAGTGAAGGGAAACTAAAATTTAAAAAAAATATTTTCTTTCACCCTCATATTTGTCTTGTGTGTGCTGGTTATAGGAGGCTGGAGTATTACTTCAAGAAATACTGAAAAGTAAAACAGCTTTGAGATTTTTAATGGGATTATGTTCCTTTAAAAAGATTTATTTTCCTTCACTCCCCTCCTTTAGATTTCTGCAAATAAAATCATTACTATACTCTTTCTAGTGACTGAACACAAAAGGATAAAGAACATGGAAGGGCAGAAATCAATTTCTTTCATTTGTGTGAACGTAAAGGCCATAGCTCCATTTAGGTGTACAGCTGAAGACATCTTTCCTTTGCAAATGAGCTGTGCACCTTGGTGTCATTTTATTTTCCCACTTTGCCTGTAATTGTTTTGGTTAAAGGGTGGATGCAGCCCCGGAGAACTGAAGAAAGCAACCTCCAGGTAGGGGTGTCCAGAGAATGGATGTGTGTTGTTTCCCCTGCCTTAGTGGAGGACCAGAGGATCCGTATCCTGCTGCATATACCATCCACATACTGCTGCAGCAGATCTGTTTACTGGTTTCTGCCCTGCACGTCTGCAGATGTCTGAAATGCCTAAATCTTAATAGTTCAAGGCTTTCCTTTCCGCTTCCTGTCTGCCTAATCCATTCTGATCTTTTAGCTGGGGCAGAGACAGCAACGCTCCTGTATTAAACTTGTTTAGGAAGGAGCATTTAGCTGTTGCTGTCCCCTCTAGACTCATTAATTCAGGTGAATAGCAAGCAGAGGGAGGAAGGTGGCTTTGCCTGCGCTGCCGTGCTGCAGTCTTTCTGTGCTGTGGAGCCTGAATGAGGGAACAAGGGAAAGAGGCAGCTGTGTTAGCCTGTTGTCACTGCCATCGCTAATAGAACACGATGATTTCCATCTTTTCCCATCTGCCTATGGGGGGAGAGACTCCGATAAGGCCTTGGGATTGGTTACAATCTCCTGAAATCACAAAGCAGATGGATATTGAGCAGATAAGCGTTAATCTGTCCTGGGAGAGGATTAATCGGGTGAAAGATGGCAATCTATGTATGCGTGCGGGTGTGTGGGGAAGGGGCGGGGGTGAGAGTGGTGGGCAGCTGGTGCTGCTGTCGTCTCTTCTGGTCCTGCTTTTGTCTCGTGTGCGTGTGTGCCACGATGGCAAATAAGGTCTGTTTGCAACACAAGTCTTATGACTCTAATTTTCACTGAACTTTGACTTCAAAAGCTGGGGAGAATGTTCTAAGATTTTTAAGCAGGCTAAGTCATTCTTTGATTGTCCACTTTTCCTCTGTACTTGTAGCTTTTTTTTACTGTTTTCTTGTAGCTCAGGAGCATGGTCTTTAAGACCATTCAGTGGTTACGTGACATTTGATTTCAATTATTTTTCTGATGTCTACAGGATTTTATCTAAGACTCTCTAAACATTTTACAGGCATTAGTTAATTAATCCCCGCAATATCTCAGAGAGGTTAGGTAAGAACTAAAGACTTGTATTTTTTTAATTTGCTTGTTTGTTTTCCCCCAGAGCATTTGAATACCTCTAGCACCTGTTGCCTGAATTTAGAGTTACAATGCTATAAACTTCGAAAATTCTGAAATTCAGACCTTATATCCATTATTGGTGGGTATGCTGTGACACAGGGCAGTGAAGTCAAAACTGGAGAGAATGGAGTATTGGTGAAAAAGACGGGAATATATGTATGAATCCACCCTCTTCCTCTTCAGTCTCTTTTCCTGACCACAAAACACAGTGCTTTCCTGATGCAGCACATTGATTGCTAGTCTCTGGCTTCTCTCTGAATACAGCTGTTTCTTTTTTTTTGCCTCCCAGTTGTGGTTCTCATGGTTCCTTTTTCTTCCTGTCTCTCGCTGTTTCTCCTAATTTGCTTTTCAGTGTAGAAGAATATGCAGTGATGCCAGTGTCCTCTCACAGCTATCTTCTGATGTGCCTGTTCTTTTCATTGCCTTAGTTGCCAGCATCTATGAGAGATCTGTCAGCCTTGTATAAATAGCTGGAAGATTACAAAACTACCAGGGTTATGTGGAGTGCAGAAAGGCAAATTCTGTCCTGCTCTTCTGCCCTGGGGTTAGCTCTTAGTGCCTACGCTTACTTTACCAGTGAGTGGTTGAACAGTTAATGTTTATTATGTGTGAGATGTGTAATTGCCTGCCATGGGCAGATTTTCTGAGGGGCCCTAACTCAGAGTCTTAGTTTTTGGTGCTCAGAACACTTATTTCCTTGCGTACATAAGCTTGACCAGAAAGGCATATAGAAAGAGTCTTTTGTGTATTTAAAACTCAACCAATCTGTCTATTTCTACAGGACTAGTATGGCAGATGAGCTTCAGTAAATTGGGTGGGTTATTTAGGGGCTTATTCCATCTGTCACACCTGCACAGTGAAGATTCCTGATGAACTGAGGAATCTCTATAAACAGTTTGCTTTGGGTGGACTGGAGCAGACCAAAGAGTGGGAGTGTCTTTGACACCTGGATTTGGTCTTGGGTTTTTCTCATTCTTCCCTTGAAGGTGAATTTTCAAAGTAGCTTTTTCAAAGCACAGTATGGAGATTTTGCCATCACAAGCTTGGGAAGAATGGCTGTTGTTTCTGTCTCTGTGGCTAGGTGGGTGCTGAGGTCTCATTTAGTATTAATCACCTATATTTAGAGCCATTTGTGTTAAAGTTATCATTTTGCCACATTTTTATAATAAACCTGTTGCTGTGGCTGGGACAGACATGTTTGTTATTTTTGCTCCATCTTACTAGGAAAATTGCCAGAGGCATGAGAACAGTCAGTCAGACGATCATGAACTAGGAATAACGTGCAGTTTTTATTTTTATTTCTTTTTACTGTTATATTATCAGTGGTACAAATCGATAGGAGCTCCTTCTTGTAAATGAAAATTGGATATCTTTTAATTTCTGTAACCTGTAGTCTTGCCAACAGTTTGCAGGCTTGTTTTGCAGGATATTGGACAAGGTAACTCGAATGGTCATTTCTGGCCTCAAATCCCTTACCTGAATAGCAAAAGATCAGGGGTCTACAGACTGGAAATGCTCTTTTGAATCACCTGATGCTCTTTTTTCCACGTATTGGGTTAAGAATGCTTTCTTTATCCTTATTCTTCCTGTAATTTATAATCCTTTACTGAGTTTCTAAGAGGTGCTTTCTCCACCTTACATTGTGCTTTGAATGTCCTGACACTGTTTTACAAGTTTCCTGTGGTCTAACAGTTTGCCAGAGTTTGACACACGGGGTAGAAAAGGAAAACCTTTTCAGACATCAAGTTATTAAAGACAAGGGGACACACTGGGAAAATAAATTGCCACCAGCATGAACTGAAGTAGAAATATTTGTTAACTTGCTGTCAGACACAGATTTTTTTCTATCCTGAGGAAAATTACAGGCTCTTTAATTTTTCTTCCATACCTGTTTATCTTAATGAAAATTTTCTTTACTTCCTTTACTGTTTTGTTCTGCATCCTTTCAGACAACTTCAGAGTTTGCTTCATCTCTTTATTATAATTTCCTTGGTTTGGGGTGCTTAAGTATTTGAGGACTTTTTTTTTGTTAAAGCCTATGTTTCTGACAGGTAAGAGGACAGAACAATATTGGATTCTAGTAACAAAGATTTAATATGTAATGTTCATAAAAGACACCTCATAAAGAGCTGAATCTATGGGTGCACTGGTAAAAGAAGAGAATTCTGTTGATTCCTGTGATTTTAGGATTAAATGAAAAATGGTGTTCTGCTAATATCCCTTTTTAATAATTCTCCACCTTTTTTTGGACTCAAAGTGAGGGTTTTCTTCTTTCATCAGGGCAAGACTTAGCACAATCTGTTTCCCATATCAGAGGGGGGGGAAAAATAAAACTTCAGTGTATTTTCCTTTTGTAATCTGTTCAACAAGTTTGACAGACAACATTTTTGCTCTGGGTGAGAATGCATAAGTATATTCGGTGATCTCAAATAAAATTTTAATCTTTTCATATTTTTCTAATGACAATCATGACAGAGTCAAAGCAAGAAAAAACAGAATCAAACCAGACAATATACATTTGCTTCTCCCACCGCCTTCCTTTATTTAGCAAAAGTCAACTGTGAATGCTTCAGGTCATCACTTCATTCCACTACAGTGCAGCTGACTGGTGGCAATTCAGCTAGCAGCCATATCACCTCTCATGATGTTTGCAATTCCCTTCCCACAATGGAATTTGCTCTTAAATACCAGGAAGGTAAAAATGAAGTAGATGGAGGAAAGTGTTACATTTTATGGTGTTGCGTAGATTAAGTCGGGGCTCTTGCATTTGATAAACTTCATTGTGCCAGACAAGAGGTAGAAAGCTTCTTACACAGATGTTTATGTGACTTTATAAAAGCAGACAAAGTTGTGAAATAGGTTAGTACTTCCCTCTGTATTTTGAGAAGGGTACATGGAGTGTACATGAGTAGCTAGACACCATGGGTATGGCATTAAAGTTTTCAGTGTACAAAAAAAGGTTCCAATTCATCTCATTTGAGAAAATTGCAGCCTTTTTGGCTGTGCTGGGATCAGTCAACAAACTGAAATAAGGATTCTCTTCCTACTTGCATGAAATGTTTAAATTACTTAACTTAGAGAGATGATCACACTGGGAAATACTTAATATGATGTGCCAAATCCTTAGCAAATATAAATTGACGTTAGCTCCACTGAATTCTCCAGCCAAGGATTAGAGCTGATTGAAAAACAGGAAATGGCAATGAAAAAATCAATCAGCTGAAAATACCTACTTTAGTTTAATTCCATTAGTTCCCAAAGTTTTTGTTTAGTTTTGTTTTCATTTTACTTTTGCTATTTTTTCTTATGCTCGGTGGCAGACCTGTCAGGCTTTTTTTCCTTCTTCAGGCTTGCTTTTATATTTTTGATGATATAAAAGAGAATATGAAGGAACAGAGAATATCTGTGACCAAAAAGATGAGAAGATGAGAAGAACTCAACTTGGAATTTTCCTTTCTGTGAAAGTGTCAGATTCTTTTTGTTCCAGTTTTTTTGGTTTTATTTTGGCTTTTTTTTTTTCTTCTTTTCTTGCAAACCTTCAAGTAAATCTGTTGACTGAGAACATTGCTGAAGTATCTTAAACAAGTACCTTCATCACTGTCACTGCTTTACGTTCATTTTTCTGGCCCTTCAGGTGGTGATGCACTGGTTGGTTCACACTTCAGTCCTGTTCTGTGTTATCAGAGGGGTTTTATTAAGAGTGCCACAGGAAACTGCCATTGAGGAGAGCACTGAGAGCAGGTAGCTGGGTGTGCAGCTGCAGTGGGAGGGAGCCCCAGGCGAGGGACCATGGCCTGGTGCTGGCCACTGCACAGCAAAGGGCTCAGGGAGCTGTGGCACTGGCCAGGGGACGGGACACTGGGATGCAGCAGGAGCTGATGAGCCAGCAAAGAGACCCCAGGCTGGCTGAGTGCACAGGCTGTGAGGGTGGAAAAGCCCAGGGACTCCGTTCTTCAGGGCCTCTCCCTGGAGGCACCAGCTCGAGCTGGTTTTGTGTTACTGCACCATGATTAAATTATTTTAAGGAACCAGACATCTGAGATTCCGCTATGGGCTGATTCTCAGGGCTGAGCCAATGGTCTGACTGTAGGTGTGGGGTGTGCCAAGAGGGAGCCAAGAGGGGCACCCGTGGGGTCACTGGATCCACCCACTCTGAAGGGGCCTCAGTCCCAGCAGTGAAAGTCTGGAGCAGTGGGAGTGTGACTGCCAGAGTGGCTCCAGGGTGGTCACACACGAAAATTTCCATAACATTTGAAACATGGCCACTCTTAGGCCTAGAAGTCCTCTTTTTCCCTGAGAAGGGTACAAAACTCTAACTTAATGAGATTTCTCTTGCAGCAAGATACTTCCAGCCTGCTTTTCTTCTTCCCCCTTAATTTCTTAATGTAATTGTTTCTGGTTTTCTGCCTTCTCACTGTTAGAAATGTCATGTTGTTCAGTTATCAGCATGCTCATTTGGAGAAGTTTATTAAAGGTGACATAGACTTTCTGACATCCCAGTGGCAGAAAAGTAAAACGAATTTCATGGCTCGTTTGGTAAAATGCTCCTTTTTGAATTGCTAGATTTAATGTGACTGTTATCTGTTTAAGAAGTTTTTTACCCAAGAAAGAGTGTTTTCTGTGAAGTAGTAATTAATGATGGAGTGCAAAAGATGGTTCAAGTGAATAATGTTGCGTGAAGCGGTTGAAAGCAAATGAAAGGTTTAGTGGGTTACTGGAAGTACGTTGCACTTTGATGTGTATTTTGCATAGTTGAACAGCATTCAGGTGTGTGGTCCACCTTTAGTTTTGGTTTAGTCGTACCTTAAACAGTTGGAAGTGACAAACTTTTCCTACATAAGCGACTTCTGATTTGTGCCTGTTCTGCATTTCCCGTGTGCGGCTGCATGAGAGGTGCAGGTACACGCTGAAGCGCGTTATTTAAGAGTGCTCAGTGTCAGTGCTTTCTAGGATTCTCAGTTCAAAAGTTAGTCCAAGTCTTTTATTGCTTTACACAAATGAAATTCGAGATTAAGAGACTAAATTTATTTTCTTCAGAGCATCTACTAAAATATATTGTTGCAAGGAGGATGGGGGGAGCTGGGGGGATGAGGCCTAAATACATAATGGATTTTAAAAATTTAAGAATTGGAGAGATATTTTCAAAACATGTTGTTTTGGAGACCTACCTGTTTTCTAATATTTGCTATAAACCTTGTTTTAATGGATGAAGTTCAGACTTGAAGGTACAGGAGAGAGTTTTGGTGTTGCTTGGTAGAATTTCACAGCACATGTTTCTCAAGCAGAAATTTATTATCTTTATCAGAAACTACTTTACCAAGCAGTGTAAACCAGTGGTTATTAAATTCTGTTAGCTCTATCCAGGGTTTTAGGAGAAAGTTAATACCACAAGAGACATTTTAAAGATGGCTTGAATTTCCCATGCTAACGCTAGGCCACCATGTGTGGAATGTTTTCGAATGGACAAACCCAGCCATGGCTGACCCTGGAGCTGCTGCTGGGGACTGCCCTGCACACAGGACTCACACTTAGATAAGGGGCAATTTCTAACGTTTGCATTTTTTCCCCTCCTGAAATAGATGTCAACAATATAACAAAACACTTTGATATTTTTCTGGCACTATTTTATTGTTCAGAGGGAAGTTTTCTTTTGATCTTTTATTAGACTTGAGGCAGTCCCAAATGTATTGGACCTTGTTAGGATTGGGAGAACAGTCCATGAGGGTTTGAGAGGTGCCTTTCAGTTCATACCTTGTACTTTTGCACTCGGTCAGGGTTTCTAAAAATAGAAATAATAATTGAGTGGGGAAAGAGCTGTTTGAAATAATATGAATGTTCTAAAAATGTGTTTATTTTAAATAAATGCTGAAAGATAAATTAAAGGGAATACTTTGCTTCAATATTATGCGTTTTGAAGACAGTTGCTATTTTTTTGTATCCAGACTTGGAAAGTGATAAATAATCATGGTTTTCTGTAAGTAATACCCACAGTTTTAGAATTTTTTTTTTTAGCCTTAGATGAAGTGAGACTTAGTGATAGAACAAAGAAGTGCAGATGGAAACAAACAAAAAGAGTTGCAAATTTCTGATCCCGATTGGTTTGCATGAGGAGTGGTAAGAACAGTTTTATGTACAGAATTTGGATCACCCCTTAACACCCATTGTTCTACTGTACAAAAAGTCTTTGCATTTATAATTGATTAGTTTGGCTGAAAAGTTACTATTGCTTTTAGAAATTATTGTTTCTAATGTGCACAGTTCCAAGGGAATATATGCTGCACATCTATACTGCTTTGTCAGTGCTTTCTTTCCTCAAGTTGCACAACTTTTTCTGGAACTGTTCACTGGTTTTTTTTAAGAGACAGGGCCAGCAAAGCTAATTTGCTTGGAAGTAAAGTCAGTTTGAGTGGAACCAAGCTGAAGGGGAACACTCATCTGCATCTCAGTCACCTTGTATTATAGATGTAGAGAAAGCCGAATATCAGGGTTTATTGTGGGGTTCAGATAGTTCTGCTTTGGTTATTCCTGTCTGTGAGACAAGGTACTTTAAATATTGGTTTGCTTTTGGGTGGTAAAGTTGGGAGATGAACTGAGGAATGTACAGGTGCAGAAGTCCCCTAGAAACATAATGGCAGAGTCACAAGAGGCTTGCAGATCCCTTGAGACCCAGACTGCACTTAATAATATTTTTATTTTTCTTTGCTCACAGTGCACTCAAATAGCAACTAGAGGAGAAAATTCACTCTCTCTTGCTTTGTTGTCTGACACATAGCATGCCACATATAGCAGTAGCTGCCAGTATTTAATGTTTGATCCATTTTTCATATATATGTGACCTTTCAAATATTTCAGGATGGAAATTTGAACTTGATTCACATTTCATCTTCATCAAAATATGTCTGAAGAATTTCAGCCTGCGTCTTGCCTTTCCCACAAAACTCTGTCTGGGATTTGGAGAGATGTTTGCAGAAGAAGAAACTGTGGGAAATGCCAAGTATGTCGGTGGAAGTTGTGACAGACGTTGTGTACCTAAGGCAGTGTTTCTGGAAAAGTCATTCAGCAATATCTATGCTCTTAAACACACAAAAAATGACAACAGTTGGTGGTGTCGATGGCATCTGATTGAGTCTGAATCATTGTATTATTAGACCTTACCCTGGCCACCCTGTGAGGTGGGAAGCAGTTAACTGCATTATGCAAAGAAAAAGCTCAAAGGTGTAATGAATTAAGCACGTTGTTCAAAGTCACACAGTGAATTATTAACTGAAGAGAACTTGAACTCAGGTGTTCTGAATCCTAAACCCCATGTCTCATTTACTAAGCCGTCCTTCATAGCAGTTCATTGTCTCCTGTCATAGAGGGGTTTGCCTTGAGGGCTTCTAAGCACCAGCTATTCAAGTAGCAAAGCTATTCAAATAAAAAGATTATTTTTTCTTGGGTGAATCTGCTCTTTCTGTAATTAACTTTTCCTTTTGGACATATGAAAGGTTTTTGCGTTAGATTGATACCTATATGCAAGAGGAGAATGAGGGGAATGCACGAACACACAGAAACATCAGCAACCTAGGAAATGCATAAGTGCTCCATACCTTGCTGAGTGTAATTTTAAATAACATTGCCCTCACTAGAATTCATCTCATTGTTCCAGTGAAGCAGACTAGCATGGGGTCACATTAATAATTTAAACTGTTTTACCCTTCAGCTTTCTTCCTCTTCAGCAGAAGGGTTAGGATTTATCAGAACGCCATTGCTGTGGCTTTTGAAGACTTTAATTGGGGTTTCAAAGGGTATAACCCCATTCACTCACAGAAAATTTTTCGTTCTTTTTTTCTTCTGTTTGTAAGTTGATACAGTTTAGGTTTGCTTGTTTTTCAGGATTTCCCCTCCCCAAAATATTTGTAAGTAGTTTGATGTACAAAGGAATTAGAAGAACCCTGTGCTGTCATCTCCTCTATCATTCATTCAGGTCCAAAGCCAGTTGAAATACCTTAGAGCTCTCCTTTAGTTTTATACAGAACTGAATTTCTCAACACTTAAAGAAGCAGTAGCTGGAGACACATAACCTTGTCTTTGACTCAGTCTTTTCTGGCACCTCTGTTTCACTCCTGCTTGTCACCCTTCCGTAGTTTTATTGTGATTTCAGAATGGAACCTTTGCTATTTGCCCTATTCCAAGCATCTCTTGAGCAGAGAAAGAGTAAAGAACACTATGTAAAATATTGTGATAAAAGTATTTTGAAAACACTTCAGGTAATGAACAAAATAAAGCTTCAACAAAGATCCACTGACTTGAAAAGAGAAAAATCAAATTCAGTTATGTGGGTTAATATACTTTAATTAATTTCAGACGTGTAGTCAGTGGCCTTACATCATTAACAATCTTCCACTTTAATGTAGAATTCTTTTGTGAAGTAGACTATCCTTACATCACCCTGGAATCTATTATCCTATTAAAATTCAGTATGCTACAGGATGTCTGTTTTCTGATGTTTGTAACGTAAAGCAATAGTTTACATACTCTGACCCCTACTGTAACAGTTTCCAAAACTCTAACCCTGGTCTTGGGTTTATTGAAAACAAATGTTCATGTTTAAAATCTGGGATTTAAAAGTGTAAGTTAACTTACTCTAGTCCTCACCCTGTTGGGGAAACTTAACAACAACCTATATGGGGTTTGGGGAAATTTTCATGCCTGTACATCTTTGTATCACAACCTATTCCTAGTTTTAACAATCAGTATAATCTAGGAACCAGGTCGTTTTTCAGTATTCAAAATGTGATGTACCTGCCAAATGGAAAGAATAATTCCAGATTTCCTACCCTGTTGTACTGAACCTTAATAGTAGGTGTGAGTGTAAGCTAGATAACAGCTGATTATCCAAAATTAATGATAAAATGTAAAAATACCTTTCACCATCTGTTTTCCTCTTTCTTCAGAGAATCCGAGTTCTCTGGGTTTAGTAATAATTTGCACTCTTCAGTACACAGTTCCAAATTATTGTAGTTGACCCAAATTTGTTTTTAAAATCTGCTGATATCAACTCTCTGTGTATGATTTTACATCATGTGAAGGAAAAGCATCACTTCAGCTTTGTAGTTCTTACTTTCCAAAATCCCAGTGTTAACCCTGGGATTTAGTATAACATCAGTCATTGTTGCTGCTTGAAAATCAGTAACTAAGCATCCAGAGTCAAAATACCCACTTCCAATTTCTCTCTGCTGTCTCTTGGGTAGTTGAGCAATAATGCCATGTGAGCATCCCCTGTGAGCTGGAATCCCAACCCACAGTAGCTACAGAAATCTCCCTATGCTGGTATTTGGTTTTCTGTCACAACCCTGGAAAAATAATTCTCCCTACCATCCTAAGCACTAACAGTTTGCAGTTCTGCCAGTGTTCAGCTGACAAAACTGATGGCGTTGTACCATATTTTTCTGGATTAAGAAACAGTTTGCTGTGGTGTACATGAAGCTGAATTTTATATATTTTTTAATAGAATATTTATGCAAATTACTTGATCAGGAAGCTGGGATCAGTATAACCCAATAAGTACTATTTTGGGTTTGTTCTAAAAGAAATAATTTAAATTATAGAAACGTGATTAGTGCATGTAAATTGCTTACACAGGTAGGGTTAGTAATGAACCCCTGGGAAGCAGCCGTGGCTTCCTTTTCAGTAGCTGGATGTGGAAGGTGAGGAAATGTGGAGTAGTAATGTTAGCTCCGTTCTTCCTCTGCTTAGCAGCTCAGTTCTCTCTCCCTTATTTATTGATAACTCATTGTCTCACAATTTCTTTCTCCCCCACTCCCCAATTTAGCATTTTTCTCCTTGGCTTTCACCAGATACCACTTTCATCTCTATTTCACTCTCTTCTTTCTCTCCTTACTCTTAAACTTTTCACTGCTTAACCACCCCCACCAACTGCATCCCTGTATTTCCAAAGAGCTGGACAGGAGGGCAGGAAAGTAGTGAATTCTTCCAACAGCTGCTGCTGCCAGAGATTTGAACTTGAGAAGAAGTGAATGCCTTCTGATAGGGCTTAAGGAGAGAGCTTCTGTGTGCAAGGACACGGGAATGAGTGGAACAGAGCTCTCTGCCCGGTGTGGAATGGCAGGAGAGGTCAAAATTTATGGTAGAGATAAGACCAAGCTTACAGTCTGTCCTGTGCACCGTGGTAGTGCTGGTTATGTATAAGAAAAGGGACCCTGCTTTCACTGTTAGCCATAGTTCACTTGGAAAAAGCCTTTGGAGCAGTATAGAGTCCTCCCTTTGTTGGCAGTGGTCCTTGAGTGACATCTGTGGCAGGATGGCTTTGGATTCTGGTAGTGTCATAATGTTTAAAATTTTGTGGTCATTGCTAAGAGAACAGACAGCCTCAGATTTTAAAATCTGTATATTAAGTGAGGTTGGTTGAGGGCAGCAGTGGCTTAGAATATCCATCATCGAAGAGAATCCTGCTTTGGGAATGAGGCTGCTGATTCAGAAGGTGTCACTTTGCACAGATTCCGTGTGACAATCCGATACTGGAGCCACAGGATGGTAAATGACAGGCTGAGCTACGGCTCTGGGTGTTCATGGGCATCGGAAGGTAGGGTAACTTTACTGCTGAGTTACTGACTTCAGTGTACAAAGAGAGCTTGTTATGCCTTGTCAGACTCTCCCTCAGAGTTTCCTGCATGTAGGAGCCTTTGATGCTAATTTTTAACTGACTGTGTGGTGCTGTGGCACAGTTGAAGAGCTGCCATGCTTCATCCCAGTGATGGGAATGCATTGTTGTCTGGGGAATTGTATGTGTAGTGGCTGATAAACTAGTATGTTAATCCTATTAATGCTTGTGTGAATCCACTAATTCTGAAAGTGGTGCACTGTGACACAGTAACAGGATTGTATGCGTGATGCAGGTCCATAGCTAGGAGTGAACTCTCTCGTATCTTCAAAAGGTTCTTGCTATGATTAACTGATTTCCTAGAAATTGTAGAGTAGTTGTGGTTCTCCTCAGGTTGCAGATACTGCCTCACATGTTTTCTGCAAAAACAGCCAGAGTTGAAAGCCCAAGCACAAACTCTTAAATGGAGTCAAGGACAGGATCAGTTTTAGTGGCAGCTCAACAGGGGAGTTTACAGCATCCTCAATAATAGTAACAATAATAATGCTTCCCAGTAAATTAACATTTTTATCTGTTAGTTTTTAAAGAGTTTTATAAAGATAATATATTCTCTATTTTACAAATGCAAGACTAGAAAGCTTATTTCCTGAAGGTCAGAGTGACTCAACTGGAGAGACCTTGGTGGAAAAAGTATTATTCAAAAAATTCCCTTCTGTCACTTTGTATTTTCCCTTACTCTATAGAATATGCTTTTAGTCTTCTGCAGTCTAATTATGCATTCTCTCCACACCCAGGTGTGTGTCACAGGTGGTCTAAACTGGTGTAATTTCTCTGAAATTGGTGGTTTTGCCTTGACCACTTATCTCGTCTGTGTTTTTCAGTAAACTTTCCTCAAGGTAATTTCAATTTAATTTGTGTGTTTATTTTGGCACCATTTTTGTGTTTCATCTGTGCTAGTGCTGTTTGAAAAACTTGGAAGGATGGCTTTTTTTAGGTTCAAGAATCCCCTCAATATTTGCTTTAAAGGCAGGGAACTTGTGGGCTTGCTGCCTTTGAATTGGTCCTTGCAGCCATCTCACCAGGAGCACATGTCCTGTATCCCTTTTCTTCCCTCTGCAAGCTCCTGCAGAAAGGATCCCATTTGTTTCCCCCTCTCATGTCTGTGTGCTGTACTACTGGTGCAAATGCAGATGGTTGGTTAGTTAGTACTGCCAGGCTTTGCAAAGACTTCTTGGGATTTCACATGGCTTTGAATGCTAATACAACATTTGTTGTTTCATTTCTGAGTCTTGTAAGTAAACATTTCCACCGTGGATATACTCAGAGGAGGAAGCTGCTAATTATGTCTTGTGCCCCCTCTCCCTGCCGGTACCCGTTTCTCCCTCATGGCTAGGGGCTGTTGACACAGCACCAGTCCTTTATCCTGCTTGGGATGGCTTCGTGCATCTCTGGTTGGGTGGTGCAGATAGAAGCACAGAAACAGGAAAGAGTATTGTCTCTCCGTAATGGAAATAGAACATTTTCACAGAAGTGTTCTTTTTTTATAGCAGGCTTCACTGGCTATTGCCATTTTAAACAATTGCTTTGGCATAGTCCAAAATTCAGAATATTACAGTAGCGTTCTTAGCTATTCTTACTACTTAATCTTTTCATGAAGCTATGACAACCAGTAGTGAGGAATGAAATAGGAACCTGTGCCTTCTGTGTCTCTCTGTAATCTTTGATCTGGAAAGAGGTTACCCAACAAAACCTTAATTGTTTAATTTCCAGTTCTCAGATGGAATTTAATTTGCCTCCTATTGTCTCTCTGCCACCTTATCTTCGCATGTCTTGTAGTAAGTTGTTAGGCTGCCCAGATTTTCATACTGGCACTTTGCCAATCACATGAATAGCCTTTGTATCTTTGAAGCCAAGAGGGTTCAGAGAAAAAAAGGTAAATATTCCAAGACCATTTGATATATAGACAAGCTATGAAGCCCTGTGGCAGCAGAAACATGTACGGAGCTACTTCCAGCTCATTAAAGCTGTTCCAGTGAGACAAGGGGTCCTTCTAATATCCTGCTGACATTAGAAATGTGCTTCAGCACTTCACACAGAGAGTTCCTAAATATAGTCAGAACAATGGCTTTAATAGCAGTGTTTTTATGTAGCAGCTGTAAGAGGTAGATCTCAAAGCATTCAATGTGTAAAGCAAATAGTGTTAATTTCATTCTGCAGACAGGAGAACTGATTTAGGCTGGAGAGGTGAATTGCAAACATGATGCAGCAGGCCATGGACACGAGCATGAAGAAAGCTTAGTTCTCAAGTCTGGTGTCCTGTGCCCAGCGACATTGCCATGTTGCTGTTATAAAGTACATTTTACTGTAGTTTGGATGTTTTTGACCAGGATCACAGACAGCCAGGTAAATTTTTCCAGCCCCTTCTGATATTTTCAGAAGGGCTGGATAAGTGTCTCTCAGCATTGCTCATGAAGCTGTTGTGTACCAAGGCTCTGTCCCAGATTCCAGGATACAGGCACGTGACTCCACAGACATCAACAGCCAGTGTACCCCAGCCTAAAAATTCTCTGGATTTGGCCCATGCTCTTTAGTAGCAGAGCAGTGCTGCTGCTTGCTCTGTCAGCCAAATGTATCTGTGCAGCATGTGAGGAATGGCCGTGTTCCAGTGCTTCAGCAAGGCTGGACAATGTGCTATTAAACTGAGTATATAAAATAGTGGGAGGAGCACAGTCCTCTTAAAGGGCGGAGTGCAGACACATTACAAAGTGATCTGTTTATATCAGAGAGCTACACCTGGAACCATACAGTGATTCTGCAGGCTACCAGCCATGGCTGCTCTGCTATTAAAGGCATGTGACAGAGATGGATTCTGCAGCAATAATTTCCTCTAATCACTTAATAAAAATTCTGTCCCATACATCTTTCCTTTTGTATGTTTTAAAGGATCATGGTCAAATTTTGTTGTCTGAGAGTTAATTCCAAGTGAAAAGTATTTACTGTAGGTCGTTGCAAGGTCAGGCATATAGAACTGCAGGTAAATACTGTGAAAGTTCCTCAGTTTGCTTTTCTTTCAAATGACTACTGCCTCCTGGACCTGCAGAATACCTGGTTATCCCATCTGCTACAGAGCCTTTCTGCTCTGTAACAATACCAATTACTCACACTGAAGTATATAGTTCTTCTATGGGAAAGAAATACCTATATTTCTATAGTATCTATATCTATATTTATATCTATATCCCCAAGGGGAAATTGGAGTAGATGACCTTTAAAAGTCTCTTCCAAGCTAAGTCATCTAGGATTTGACCACACCTTCCAGTCTGTAAGGTCAGATGAAACTGAGTTGTTCTCCATGGCAAATTCGAAACCAAGGTTTCTATAACACAAGGTGGAAAAGAAAACATTTCATTTTCAGATATTTCAGGGGTTCTGCTTTGGTTAACTCCGGGTTGTATTGAAGCAGGCAATGGATATTGTGCTTGCAGTGCTGGTACACTCAGCAAACCTGCTGGGGCTTGTGGGGTAACTTGGTGTGTGATGACCTGTTCTGTTCTCTCCTCCAAGCAGCTGTAGCCTTATACCAAGTGCCTGTTGTAGCCAAATAGATGTGGATAGTCCTACAGAAGAGAATCAGATGAAAGAGGTTGCTCATGGCAAAGGAGTACAGAAGGCATCAATTCTTTCAGAAGATTACATGGGAATGTCTAATCAAGGACAGCAGAGCCGAGTTAGCCTTACTCGTAGGTCCTCCCACGCTGTAATACTTTTATAATGACGTTGTTTGCAATGAAAGAAGCCTGGTAGTATTGGAACAAATCTCTCTTGACCAGTCCTCAAAGATTATTGCTTGTTTCTTATAGTTAATAGGGTGGACAAAAGTGACTAATCATCAAACTCCAAGCTCAGTCTGATGCCAATGCTTTGAATTAAATTACATGCAGTTTTGGTGGCATCATTGGATCTCTGAGGTCCCTTCCAAGCCAAACCATTCTATGATTCTGTGGATCTATTCTATGTTGTGTGTTATGTTATGGTAGAAAGGAGTTGATACAATTCCCTTCAGGAAGGGGGAATAGGTCAGCACTAGAAAGCTCTTCTGGTGAATTAATGAGAGGATGGGGCAGGGTGGGAGAGAAGCAAATGGCTTGGAATGAGAAATGCAAATCAGATTTGAAAACAAAATTTAAAAAGAAGGAATAAAAACAAGGCAAAGGCCATTGGGGGATTGTGTGCTGCATTTTCTGTATGTGTTGGAGTATTAAACATCTTCAGGCCGCACTAATGATGTTGATAACAAGCCTGATCTTTTGATGTTTCTGAAAACATCAAAGTGAAGGTCCTAGAAGGCTTCAGTTCATCAAAATCCCAGACAAAAAGAACTTTTTTTTTTTTTTTTGCTTTGGTTAATAGGTATTGATATTTTATTACTCTTAATTTTATTTTTCCAGGGGCTTTGGGAAAAGGAAGGAGGAGATAGAAAAATAAGCAGGAGTTTTGAAGTAGACATGAATGGAGCTGAAATGCAATTCAGAATAACTTCAGAGAGCAGTTAAAATCCTTCCAACTACTTTTTGTCTGTTCTGATTTGTATAGAGAAGGCAGAAACCATCTTCTGTGGCTCTGTGTTTTAGTGAGGAGAGCTTTGTCAATTAGGAACATCAGTAGATCCCTGCAGCTATAAAAAAGGAATTATTTTTGCAGTTACTTTATGACATTTGCCGCCCTTTTCCTTTACTAAGAACAAGGAAGACCCCTTCATTCCAGTGCTCAAACAGTTTTAAGTTCTGGCTCCTGTAGTCTCCCTGGAAGGACTACTGCCAAGGTCAATTCAGGTGTCCAGCACTGACACTGTAACTGCTCCTGCATCAAGGCTGTGAAGAAGTTTTATGGATTATCAAAAATGTATAAATGTGCTGGAATCAGGTAGTTGGGATATTTCTGAAGATCTCAATTTTGGAAGCCATTGCTTCTAATGACATGAAACACAGTCAAGACATCCCTAATATTTGTATTTCGAATACTTTTAGAACAGTGGGAAATTATATTGAACTCAGATTTAGAAGACCTCTGCTGTGAGTTAAATTGCTAACATGTATAAAAAATGAAGAGCTTTTCAGAGAACTTCAAGTAGAATAGTTTCACTCTTGGGTGCATGAGGGACAGTAACACAGAAATATTTTTAACTGCTCTGTCAGAACATTAAGCCTAAAGTTTGTACTTTTTGACATTGATGGTTCTTGTGAGACATCTCTCAGTTTTGAGTCAGATATACATCTGTTTGATCACAAGCACTCACTTGGGCTGTAGTTTTCTGGCAATAGGCACGAGAAAAGAATTAAAATCTTTATGTGACTAGATTTTAGAGAGTTTTGCTCTAGAGTTTTGCTGTGTAGCAAAATGGTACTGAATAACCTCTTCAGATGTCATTGCTTCTATGCTCTCTAAAAATGGCTTTTGGTATTTTTAATTTGGGAGTTGTAATGCAAATCAGGCATTGTTTCGGGGAAACTGGAGTTGAAATAAGTTAATTTATATAGGCAAAATCCTGCTCACGGAAGGCTATGTGCTGCAATACATTTTTGGGTCTGCTGTAGCAGCTTAGGGTGAAATGCCAACAGTTTGTCCAATAATGTGCTGGTTTGGAGGACTTCCTGTCAGGTTCAATCTTTTCATGATGGCCTGCATTGGCATGAGGATCCACAAGCTCTGTTAAGGATAATATGGTGGAGGAAAAAAATGATAATCACTGCTGGCACTACACGGGGGACTGACAGTTCAGTAAAATGCTCATTTCCTTGTATTTGGAAGCTGAGGGGCACTTTTTACTTTTAGTGGTGCAATAACATATGGTCTTTTATTGCTTAATTTCACAGATTTAGATGGACTTGTGATGGACTGCCCTGCTCCAACAGCCCTTTCTGAAAAGGGATTTCTTCTGGTGCTTTGGAGTCCTTACACTGTAGACTGTAGGCTCAGGGTGCAAGTCACCAGAAGGAGATCAAGAGCAATGCCCGTTCCCCTTTCCCGAACCGTGAGGGCAGCGGATTTAGGGACACATTCTTGGATGGTGCAGTGTACATCTCTATAACCCTGTGTGGAGAGGATGAGACACAGCTTCATCTTACTCTTTGACCAGAATAGGAGGGAACTGTGGTTCTCATTCCTACTCTGACAGTCTGTGCTTGTGAAGGCCACGGCAGTACCAGCAGTAAAATGTTCAGCCAAGTTAACATTTAGTTGTTAATCTTTAGGGTAGGAACTAGCCTAGGATGGCTGTACACAATAGGAAGATATGTAGCAGAAATTTTACCACTGACTTTCCTTTCTGCCATTCTTATTGCAGAATTTCTACCCCTTCATATGTGTGGTTGGTGGCAGTAAGCACTCCTACATGGAGATGTAAATAATTGCATTGCAAAACTCTGCTCTTCTCTTTTTTACGTATGAAAAACCAGGCTTAGTCTCATCTATTCCTCTATCAAAATGAATAACGTTTTTTGTTCTTCACATGAACAGCTGGTGCATTGTGCCAGGTTTATTCTTGACTTCGTTGTGTTGCCACAGCTTATCCGTTCCATTCTGAATCTGTTAAACTACAGTGTGGATTACAATCACATTTATTCAGTCCTGTCCTCTAGCCTCTTTCCTTCTGCCACTGCCATCTTTTCAAAATGCAGGCAGGCTTAACCAAGCTCGTTTTAATCCATCTAGTGTGACTGTTGGGAGCAGTGAAATCACGCTGACCACACTCCTGTGCTGTAGTTGTGCTCTCCTGTGTGATAGCAGTGTGGACTGGGCTGTCTGAGCCTGGTCATCATCCCCCAGTTGCTTTGAGCAGCCTGCTGCTTCCCACAGCATGAGGACCTTCTTTTCTCCTCCAGGTACTGCTTAAAACTTGGGACTGTGAAAAATCTCCTGTTGTGGCTCTGCAGCTTAAAGCTGACAATTTCATGCTGGGTCTCTAATTTTCTTTACTGTGAAAGAGGGTGTGCACTTGTCTTCCTGTGAATGTGTCTGCACACAGCTAGGTGAGAACAGTGATAATGAAAAGTTCTCATGATGGGAATGGAAGCATTGTTGGCTGATGACTGTTCAGTACTTTGCACTTGCTCTTCTTGAGAAGTGCAAGAATATGTCCACAGGCTCTAAATGTTGTACAGGTGAGCCGGCTGCTTCCTTGCTGGAATCCCTCTCCCTATGTATTGATACATTTTTGGTATTTTGTTTAAATGCCATCCCATGGACAGTGCTGAAGGAGACTGAACAAGCTCTCAGCACTGAAGGTCCATGGTCATGGTTGGATACATAGATGATTGTGAGCATGACATTCAGAGATGAGTTTCAGAAAGAAGAAAAAGAGGGTTTTAAAAACAAATAAATAAGAGATGCTCTCCAACAGTCCCAGACACATACCAGACAAGACACTTAAAATCACTGAGCTGTTAACAGCAAGTTTGTCTCACTTCATCAAATTCGTCAAGCACAGTGCCTCTGAGAGAGAAAAGATCAAAACTCACACTGATCACCCTCTCAGAGTTTCTTTCTCTTTCTGAGTGTTTTGTTGCTTTGCTTTCAGGGCTTGGAAGGGGAGAAGGAGTGGTGTCTTTGTTGAAGGAGGTTTTAATTTAGTGATTGAAAAACTGTCCCAAGTGAGAATTATTTAACAGAATTAAAATATTGAGGACTTAAAAAGTCAGGAAGCAATGGTTTGCATTCCAGAAATCTTAGCATAAGGGAAGTTCTTCTGGTGGGTATAACCAAATGACTGAAAAGCTATTCCATGCCTTTAGAAATAATGGAGTTTTTTTCCCCCAGAAATTTTACTGCATCTGATAAGGCAGATGTAGTGTGTTTTAAAATAAAGAAGCAATAAAGGCGCCATCAGAACAGGAGAGGCAATCAGAAATAAACAGACTGCTCTGGATACCCTCTTGTAACCATCTTTCTTGAGAGATTTTCCCTCTTAGGTCTGTCAGAGGTGTCCCTGGCACCTGCCTATTCTTGCAAAATTCAACATTTACAGCTCTTGTGATTTTTGTGCACTTAGCAGGTCAGGTACTAACAGAACTGTTTTCTTGGCAAATTCATGTACCAGCAGAGAAATGAATCTTTGTCTGCTGATTGTAGCTGTTGTTCATGTTCTGTCACAAAAAAACAAGAAGGGATTTAATGTAGTTGAAAGATCACAGGCTTGAGTATAAAGCATTTGATTTCTCACACCACCTTTATGTACAACTATTTTAAATAGTTCCTCACAAGTAAGTTTGTTGATTGAATTTTGCAGATTTTTTGTACAAAGAAAGTAGGCAAAGACAATGTCCCTGAAGTAAATAACTCTCTCATAATCTGCCTACCAGTAATTTTAGCTTTAAAGTTTTGCCTTTCTTAAGGCTTCTTAAGATGGTGAGGAAAACCTGACACAGAGAACTTCTTTAAAATGCCCAGTGTTTTTCATTGGAGAACATAATTAGGTAAATCCAGATAGCTTAACTCAGAGGAATAGCTTCTTTCAACTCCAAACGTAACTCTGAGTATCTGCCTACACTGGCAAAATTATAGGACTGCTTTCCTCCTCACCTCTTCATAGTCACAGAAGTCTTTTCCTCACTGGTCTCACTAAACTCCTCTGTAACCTCGAATTTGGTCCATTTGTGCTAAAGTATTCTTCACTGCTTGTAGCTCTAATCACGTCACCGTCTCTTTGATCCTTCCGGTTACTCTGTTGTTTTATCATACCAAATTCAAGCTTCTGGTTCTCACCATCAAAGCCCATTAGCTTGTTTTCTTTTGTCTTCTCACTGCCTCTCCCCCTTCTCTCCAGCCATCACTGTATTTATCTCTGTCTTCCCTGCCTGTGGTGCGATGTCCTTTATGCACCTGACATCATCTCCCCTCCCTTAAAACATCCTTAGGAGTGACTCCTGTTCAGTGTCTGGAAGCAATCAGCTCTGCTAATGATGGCCAGGTTTAGCAGCAGACTAGGGATTGCTAATGGTGTTTATTTATTCATGCTCCTTGTGGAAGATAAAGCATTCAGTTGATTGTGATTAGCTGATCCAGATAACCTCATCCTTATTGTCACCTTTCCTCCCAGTCTCTATGCAAGTCTTTTCTTTTAATTTGTTTTGTGATTCAGTTAGGAAGTTTTAAAGTCAGTGGTTTGTCCTTTTCAGTTTCAGCTTGCATTGGGAGGGCCTCTTCCCAAACAGGAAGCTTGAACTTAATGATATAAATGACTACTACTGCACAGTTTTTCCCTGGGATTTTCAAGAATTCTCAGGAATGTAGATATGAATGTGATCTTTTGGAATCCTGAATAAACTGTAGCCACAGTTTCTGCATATAGTGGGATTTTTCTTCAGATTTTTTCCAGTTTGTCAAGAGAATACTTGTGGGGTGTGAAAACAGTGTCATCTGGGTGCTTGGTGGAGAATAAAGTCAGGCCTCCCAGTAGAGGTGGGGCTGTAAAACAGCACTAGCAGTGCATGCTCTGCTTCAGGAAATTACATGGTTCAGCACTTCCCATAGGTAATGGAAACCAAAGGCTTGATTCCATGATGTGTGCACTGTGGTCATTGCTCATCAGCTACTTTGGGTTCAGTTGGTTACAATTTTACTGTTCCATTTTGAATCAGAATGAAATCAGTGAAATTCTAAATGTCTTAAATGTAAGTGCAGGCGAAAGAAGTCCTGAAAGTGCAAATTGAGGTGAAGGATATTGTATTTGGTCTGTGCTCAGAACTTCCAACCCACGCTATTTTACTGCTTTCCATCATAGACCCTGCACAGGTCAGCTGCTAGGGGTTTCTTGAGAGGGACTTCAAGAGATACCCGTGGCATCCTTTATCCACACCACCTCTGGCATGTTCTGAAAGACCTCCCAGAGGTGGAGATTCTTTGATCTTTCAGGTATTTACCTGATCTCACCATCCAAAAAGGTTTCCTGGACTGTGATTTTCCTCTTGCAATTTAGAATCATAAAAGAAACTTAAAAGTTGGGGTTTTTTTTAAATACTCCTTTGAATTCACTCATATGAATTAACCTACATGGTGCTGAGCCCTTGGCAGTGTAGAATATATAGGCAGGAGTGTTGCTTAAAGGGTGTGGGTACAGGTGATACTGGAATGCTTCTGCTGGGATCCAGTAGTCAATGACTCTTCTGGGCTGGACACAGCAGAGTCCTTAGTTGCCACATCTGCTTTCTGGAATGGAATTTAAGCTTTCCTGAAAGAATGAAAATCATCACATGTTGTGAAATATTTTTTGTAATGCAACTGAAGTCACTGCTTGCTAGTGTGGACCCTCTGAAGGTACCTATGCCATGAAACAAACGGGAGCTCATTTTCCATACTGACAGTGTGGAAAGCCCATTGGAATTCAGTAAACAACTCCCAGCTGTGACTCTCAGAGCTATATGAGCAAAGCTGATGTCATAAGTAAGCACCAGTTCAGCTGAAATAGTTTCTGGAGAATGACATAGGGAGGCACTTCCTTCTTCCCTCTGTGTCTGTTTTAAATATAACTCCACTGGTCCTGGGGCTTCAGGTGCTGCTGCTCAATATTCTTATTGTGAAAACCATGTGGAGAGGCAAAGGATGCTTTGAATTACTCACCTGCTGATGTTTTGTTTTGTTTGTGGATATGTGTGCATGAGCTGCAGGTAACTGGCAGAAGCAAAAAACCTTTTTCCCAGTATGCATTTGGTTATGAAGCATCTCTTTATCCTTCAGGTGTCTTTAGTGTTTGGAGTAGTACAAGTGGCAGAGCAGAAGATAGCTACAGATTTCAGCAATTCAAGCAAGGGGAGAAAATACAATAGAAACCATTCAAAGATTTAGCCTTAAGGCATGAAAAACAACTTCTTGAAACATTTCCATATATATTTTTGAAATATAAAAGCACCAATTGTAACTGTATTTTATCATAGTCAAGACATCAAAAAACACCATCTGCTGAATTTTTCTGCAGAAGTCTAATGGACCAGTTCTTTCCTTAAGAGCGTAGTGTCAAGAGTGAAAGAGAACAAGCTCTTCATTTTACATTATGGAAGATTTAAAATGTAGGTACAGAAATTGTTTGAGCACATCTCTTAATACTTTGTTTTGTTAATAAAGCCCTTTATGTCCAAGTTAGGACAAAAAGGAAAAATTGTTTAAGACTTGCCTGCTTGCTGGCTTTTAACCTTAGAATGTTAATAGGATTTAATTTTGTACTTACTTCAGTTGACCCCAGAGCAAAACCTCTCTGGTTTTGCTGTGCTTGAATTCTACATTCAAAACAAAAACATCCCTCTTCATTTTTAACTGCTTTCAAGAAATTTGCTGCTTTTCTATGTTTTTATCTATGCCAGAAATTGCAATATCTAAATTCTTGTGTATTCTTATCAGCCCTTCCATCATTGTGCCATTTAAGAAATTAATGTTGTAAAATTTAACAGCTTTTTTTTTTTAATGAAGTTGATATGTATTATGTATCAAAAGATTCTCTTGTAATAGCAGTGTTTGACATTATATCTTCTCAGCAAACTTGCCCCTTTTTTATTTTTAATAATTTCTGGTTTTATTGCACAACAATCATACACAACTGACATGTCACAGAGGTACCTCAAAAGCTGAATTCTCAAGAGAAAATCCTGAGGTGGGGCCCCAAAAACCTTGTTACAGGCAAGTTGGTTTTTATTGTGCATGAGTGGACATGTGCATGAACTTGTGCAGTACATGAAGACAGGCATTCTCTCTTAAAGTGGTCACAGCTGAACTCTAGCAAATAATGCAACAAAGAGAAGAGTAGTGTTAGGCCTAGGTGAAAATAGGACTCTGGAGAAGATGTGCTAAGAAGATTTTTAGTGTGAAACCAGGCTTTCAGTTTGCTAAGAAACAACAACATGTTTCATCAACAGTAAAAAGAAGGAGAAAATACTTCTGTCACCAAGAAAGGCCAAAGAAGAGAGATACACGTCCTGGAACAAATTTCCTGTGCCATTTAAATACATTTGTTTGTATTTGGACAAGACATCTTGTTCTGCAACTCTGACCTTTCTGCAATGTCATTTGCACGTGTGATCCCAGGGGGGCACTGAGCTCACATACTGGAGTTGGTCTTGCAGGACCAGGCCCTTGGTAGTGGGAGAAAGATGGAGCGCAGGGAGGGGAGCTGGTAGAGGAGGGCAGGTGCTGACAATTAATTCACAAATTGGAAGGGGAGACTCATAAGGTCATTGTGTCCCCCACTGAGTTGTTCATATGCTTACAGAAAATCTTCCCCATCTCCCCCTGCTGATGCGAGGTGAAGGGAGGCGTAGAGCTGACAGGATGAATGATGAAGGCTTCCCCCAACTCATTGCCTCACTGTGATGGAGTGACATATTTAACCTCCCCTGATGCTACTGCTGCAGGTGAAATGAATTATGCGACCCTCTGAATCCCTTATCGGTGCCGGGCCGTCTCAAGGGCTGGATGCAGCTGCTATAATTTTGGAGTTCTTTCCCTGCTTTAATGCCACGTACAAATCATGCACATTTCTCTGCTTGAAGACCCCAGGCTGCTTTGAATATGGAACTGGTCTCCCATGGGGATGTGAAGGGGGAGGGGAGAGCAGTGATAGGAGATAGAGAACCTGCACAGAATCGCTAATCAGGCTGCCCTGTGTCTTCCCTGGCTGCAGATGGCTCCTTGCTGTGTTGTGAGCCTTGCAAAGCCAAACACCTTCATTCTCAGACTTGCAGAAAGTGCTGTAAGTGTCTGCTGCAAAGGGTAGGTGGAGAATGGATAGCTCAATTTTTTGAGATTGCTGGGGAAGCCTAATTAAACTGGTGGTTTTCTTGTTTGGGATACAGTCACAGGTAGCCTTGAAGGAAATGAAATATGTCAGTCTGAACCACTTTCCAATCCTCTGGGGCGATGGATTTTTCTTATCAAATGGGCCATTGCCAGTTCTACTCCGGAGGGTCAGAACTGCAAATCTCTCTTAGCTTGATTCCCCTTGCTGCAGAGGCATTGTTTGCTCGTGTCTCTTATTTCCTTTCACAAAGAACAGTGAGCTAGCTCCCCTCTTACTTGCGTGTCTGGCTGGATAGAAAGATTATTCTATTTTAATAAGCACTAAACCCAAAACCTTAACAACAACACAAGATGAACTTCACCACGCTGAAGAAATAAGGACTGTAGCACTGCAGGACATTTTACGCCTCAAAGCACTGAGAACACATACCTCAAAATACAAGTTCTGTGATACTGGATGATTGAAGAAACTGTGGGTGGGGATGCAGTGAAGGTGCTAATGGGACTCCCAGCATTTAATTATTAATACAGCCTATAAATTACAATGGTCCATTTATACTAATACTCCTTTGGCTTCTATATTCATTACTCCTATATTCATTACTCCTTTGGCTTCTCTTCCTCTTGAGATGAAGCACTTGAGACGGTAGGGAGCTTTGCAGTACAGTGCCAGGGGCCATGGGCTCAATCTCCTCTGCTACACATGCTCTGTGGGATGGAACTTAGTTGAAATTCCAGAATAAAAACAAATTTTAAAAATCGGAATAGGATGGAGAGCAGGGAAGTGCTCACAGATGCTCTTGTGCACAAGCAACAATTCGTCAGTGTGTGTAGGACCTTTTGTCAGTTAAGAGAGTCGTGTCAGATATTCTACTGATTGCTCATTTTCACTGTCTTCGGATAATACAGAGTGCAAAATATATATTTGGAGTAAATTAAAATATTGGTTTTTTATAGAAAACATTCAGTGTTTTATTATTAAAGATAATACAGGAAAATAAAAAAGAACCAGAAAAATACTTTAGTTGATTTTGAAGGACTTTTTATAGGTCTAGGCCTTTCTTAATTTCTTTCAGGCTGTTTGTAAACATTTTAATAAGACTGCAAATTGTCACACTGCCTTAAAACTGCGAGCCCTGGCATAGGCAGATACTTCCTGCATTCAGGAATTTGCTTCACTGGAGAAACAGTCAGCAATAAACAGTTAACAACTACAGAAATAACAGAAGGAAGTGATGGAGGAATTAGTTTCCTAAAGTTTTATCAATGAGCACAACTTCTTTTCTCTGAAATGTAAGATAGCTCTTTGCTCAACAACATCAGAAAATGCCACCAGAGATCGTGCAACTCTTCTGAAGTATGTTACTTTCTTTTTCATTATTCAGGAGGCTTTTCTGTTCTTTTTTATCTTCCTGTGTACTGTTTCATCCAATTTAATGTACACTGGATTTACACAAAACAGCTTTTTTTAAAAATTAGTGTATTTTGGTTGTTTGGTTGCAGTTTGTGATGGCAATTTATTTTAGCACTGTATTGGGTTATGTGTAGACACTGCTCGTGGTTACTCAGCTGCTCGGCCTAGAAAGAGAGTTCTAAGTGTTGAAATGTTTACTTGCTTGTCATGGAAAATAGAAGGGAAGAATACATCCTTTTGTGAGGAATACTGTGGATTGTTACTTTTGTTCCCTTAGGTTTCTGGTGTTACATCTTGTTTCATAACGTGGGCTGCGTGGTGCTGCTCATGGTAGAGGATGGCTGGAGAGAAGACATGGAGGTGTCAGTTCTGGTTTCTCTTCCCAGAGAAACCAGAGGCTCATGTTTGTGTTAAATAGGAATAAAGTACTTCGAAGGATTGCTGCCAAATATATCTGGCTTTTTTGTTTTCGTTTTCATGCTTCATCACAAGAGGCATTTTGCAAGTGTAGTGAATTCAATGGGTAAGAAAGAATAAATAGGTGCCAGTTTCAATTTTGCAAGTCTTTATCTCCCTCCTATGAACTGTGTATAGGGAGGGCATTTTTCTCTTGTCATGTTTCAGGAATTTGCTTGCTTAGTCTAGTCAGCGTTTCCTGATGTTTCTTGATGAGCACTGAAGTTACTAGATTAGTTGTTAGATTGCTCTAAGACATCCTTCCTTACTTGTGCAGTCTGTCTCCTGCGTGTGGCTGAGTGATACAAACGGGTCTGAATGTATCTCCTCTTCTTCAGGTTTGGTCCTAGCTCTCATCGTTAGTCTTAGCTTTTGAGACTACTGCTAAGAGCTCCCCTTTTTCCGAAGCTGGCCTGGAGGACGCGCACGCAATAATGAGAGAGACAGCAGCAATTTTGAGGACATCGATATACAAACTTCTCAAGGAGGTGCTGTCAGTATCACCTGCCGAACCTGAATTTTAGTTTCCAAGTATGACAGCGCTTGCAAGCTGCTGCTCTGTCTCGTACGAGCTGCGGGCCTTGCTTTGGGTGCAGAGCAGACTGGCAAACCTGAGCTAAGGCTTTGTTTGGAAGCCGGGGCTGTTCAGCAGAAGAGACCCAAGAGAAGATGAATGACTTGACACGAAGCGTTTGGGATCAGCGGCTGCTCGTCAGTCGCCAGCTGTCTGTCTGTGTACAGCGCTGGCACCTGGCAGGTGGCCCTGCCGAGCTCCGACTGCCCGTGCTCTGCGCGCTGGCAGCCTGTGGGCGGGGAGAAGGCAGCTGCTGCCGTGTCGGAGCTGGGCAGCGCTTACCTTTTCCCTGGAGCTGAAGCCTTCCCTCCTGCTCCTGCCGGCGTGTTCGGTGATGCTAACACGGTGCGCTCCTTCACCGCACAGTCCTTAACTCCGTACTTGTTTAAATGCACCAGCAGCACAGCTGGGAGATGTCAAAGCTGAGTCATCTCTCTTTGCTGTGCCTTCCCTCCATGGCTTTTAAAAAACCCGATCACACATCAGGAGCTCTGCATTTCCTTTGTTTCCCAATGTGCTGCATATCCTGAATAGCACGTTGGAAGACCACTGCAAAATTTTAACCTCCAAGTATATAAAGAGTGGTGAGTCAAGATACAGTATAGCAGCATCCTTTCCTCATCTGCAAAAGGTAAGTGGGTTGAGTTTTGGGGCCCTCACTTTATAAACGACATTGAGGTGGTGGGGCATGTCCAGCAAAGGGCAGCAAGGCTTGTGAAATGTTTAGAGAACACGAATTCTTATGAAGAATTGCCTGGAGAGTTGGGTTTGTTTAGTGTGGAGAAGAGGAGGTTCAGGGGGAAGCCCATCACTCTCCAGAACTACCTGGAAAGGGGGTGTAGTGAGGTGGGGACTGGTCTCTTCTACTGTGCCTGCAGTGAGAGGACCACAGAAAATGGCCTTAAGCTGAGACAGGGGAGGTTCAGATTTGAGAAAAAAATGTCATGGTTAGGATGGTCAGGCATTGGAATAGGTTGCCCAGGAAGGTGGTGGTCACCATCCCTGGAGGTGTTGAAAGGGCGTCTTGGTCTCGCACTGGGTGATCATTCAGTGGTTTAGGAATTACAGTGGTAGTGCTGGATTGATAGTTGGATTTGATAAAGTTCTCTTCCAACCTCAATGATTCTATGATTTTATGAGTGCTTGGTTTTATTTATTCGTATTTTGATTTCCTTCAGATCTCTCTCCTTGCTTTTGATTCGACATTTGAAGTTGCACTGTGATCCGGGCCCTATACAGCTTTTTACATAATTTTCATTACCAGTTTTTAATTGTCTTGCTGGGTTTTTTTTCTCTCACACTGTTAGAAAAAAAGAGAATCTTTGAGTAGGGTGTATTATGCTTTTATTTCACTGTACAGAGTGGAGGGATATGTTGAGATTATGTATCGTAAATGATGGAACAAAAGTGACTTCCAGCATTCTGGGGCACAGGTCAAATAAATTATCCAGATCCTTTTGAATATGTATGGATGGCCTCAAGCTTCCCATGAAAACCTTCTTCTGTGTAGTGTCTAAGGCTTTTTCTGTTTCATTAAGTGATGATTCCTTGTCTGTGCTGCTGTACTGAAGCACTGTGTCTTTTCCAGCACTGTGTCTTTTCCTAGCAACCAGATGGATTTGTCACCTTAAGCAGACACCAATAGGTTTCAGGATTAATTGTTGCACTGAGGGTCTGGAAACTTTTTATTGGTGTCTCTGGACATTGTAGGATACTTCATGTGGCCTTCCCATTACATGGCTTCAACAGACTGTATATACAGAGCAACTTCATCCTCCATGTTCTGCAACATTTTGCAGTTTTAAGCTATGTAAAAATGGGTGAATATTTTTGAGAGATTAGGGCTGCATTCCCAGTATGGCAATCTGGGGCTGCAGCATGGCTAAATTATTACAACTTTGGCTCTCTTGTAGCACCTGTTCCTATCTCAGGTTTGTTTTGGTTCAAACAACAACTTGGGGTGATTTAGCATCTCAGTACCCTATATTGTCATGGTAATAGGATATACCAGGCTAATAAGGTAAATTGAGAATAGAAACATCAGAGAGAAACTTTTGTTTAAGAGTTGCTAATGTCATTGTTTCCCCTAGAATTTCTCTCTGTGCAAGAAGAGGGCAGCAGGATTTCATGATCTATGAAAACCTTCTACTGCAGTCAAGACTGCGATCATCTGTATCAGCTGGACATAGCCCAACTGATGGAATAAACTATGGCCACAACTACTTTTACTCACACCTCTGTTACCCCTTGAGTCTAGTATCATGATTAAATCTGCCAAATACTGCCTTTGGAGTATTAGTCAAGATGTCAACTCCTGCAGCCACTACCAGACAATGTGTCTAGATTTTGTGCCTATTCATATATCTTAGCAAGTTCACTTTTATTAAACTGTAAGGGGAAACAAGATGGCTTTCTGTCCATGTGGTGTTGGAGACAGGGGTTGTGTTGCACCAGTGGTATAAGCCTCAGAACTTCTAACAAAGAAAATATATTTTTTTTAAAAACAACAAAAAAAAAGTGCCCTAAACTCTAACTTCAGAACAACAGTTCATTTGAAAGATAATAAGTATAAAAGAGCTGCATCAGGAACCTCACTGACTATAAAGAGCAGGAGGAGTCTTTTCTACCTTAATTTTATACTCTCCCATTCCACACACTTGAATGAGCACGGTTTGATTTCATTTTCTTTTAATGGAAAACAAAGAAGTAATGGTCTGTACCTTTCCAGCAACTGACTTCCTTGAGTTCAATGCAGCAGACAATTGCAGGTTTATAAAGTGATGCTGGTAAGTCAGTGAAAATAAAGAAAAGAAAGCCTTTGAATGAGTAAATAATTTCTGTGACTATGAGAACAACTTGCTGATTGCAAACAGCAGTTATTATTCCTTCATAAGCTGAGCTGAGGTCCTTGTTGCAGTGAAGGTCCCTCAATACCAATATATCTTGCAGTGGGGTGTAAAGGTAAGAGCTGGTAATGTTCAGACTGAAGATACTGTGTTACCTTTGTATCTTCATTTAAGAAGGCAAGTTGACTCACTAATCACTCATATTAGTGATTGCCACTTGATCACTTATATTTCCTTAGATTTGGCAAGCAGCAGGATAAAATATTACTTTCTACCATTAATTTTCTGTTTGAATTTTTACTCTGTTTGAAGAGTATAACGGTAATATTCTACTACAAAACATAAAATTTGCTAGTCAAGGCAGTCTTCCTATTTGCTAGAAATCACTTAGCTAATTTTTGTGTTATACAACCAAAATTTAAGCAATCCAGCCAACCAAATGCCATAATCCTATTCATAATGAGTTATTTGGGTCCAGGACATAAAATTGACTGCATGAAGTGGATATGTATATTTCAAACAGGTTCTTTGGATGCCTTATTATTCAAGGGTCGCGTGTTGATACCTTTAGTATCATCCTGGGCTCTCTTTCTCCACATAGCAGGTATAATTAATCTGTGAAGTACATATACTGAAGTAGGGAGAAAAAGGAACATTCCGTTTGCCTCAGACAGTTCCTTTCAACAAAGGGATGAGTCCTGTTCTCCTTATCCTTTTTCAACCACTTTTAGCAGAGCATCTTGCAGAGTAATTTGTTTTTCAGGTTGCCTGAATGGAGAGATGAGGGATGAAGGGAAGCTGCAGGGATCAAGGCCTAAGATAATGTATCCTCTTCTTCCTGTCCCATGTTGCTTAATTTCAGTTTTTAACCTAATTTCTTCCACCACAGAAGGGTCCTCCTTTTCTATTATATCCTGTCTGCAGAAGTATGATTAACAATAGTTTTAATAGTCCTCAGAACATCATATTCTAGTACAAGCTCAGGTGGATTTTTCACACTCCCTCTTGCTCTCTCTTCCTGTTAATGAGGACTTGAGTTTGAATGGGTTATCTCAGTCAGTTATTGTGAAGTTGTGATGTTCAAAATTTAGGTTCCAATTTTGACCTTCTACTTCCTAGTTTTGGAAGCTGGCCTTTATAATAACTAGCTAAAGAGGACTGATGGGTTGGGAATTTTCTTTCTCTGTAGCTTTCAGTTCCCTTCCTTAAAAAAAAAAAAAAAGAAAAAAGATTTTTCCATAGTCAAGCAAAATACATGTAAAAATCACAGTGCTTGCTGTCTCAGCCCTTGTTGCCAATGTAATAGAGATGTGTGTGTCAAGCACGTTAAATAAAATGGTCATAAAGTAGTACAAAATCCCAGCTTTATGTATTTTTTCCCTAAGGGCCCAGGGACTTGGATTTTGTTAATGATTTTGGCATCAAACAATTGCATTTGCAAACGAGTTTATAACCAGCAGCCTTTCTGTGAAGTTTCTCTTCACACTGGTTTGGAGCCTGGGGGTAACTGGTGATTCATCCCTGAGCCAGCAGTGTGCTCTCCCATGGTGCTGACCACTGTCTTCTGTCTGTGCGTGGAGCTGAGAGGATCAGAAATCTCTTACCTCTTTTGGCTGGGTTTTCTTTGTGTCTGTCTCTTTTTAAATCTGTATTCTGATATTAATTATGGATGCTCTAGAATTTTCCTGGCAGGCATATTTTTTCACTGACTGCAATTAATGTATGTCTTGTCTTTCACACTAAAGAATGCAGCCCCAACCTGTTTTAAGCTCTAAGTCGTTGAACTTAGGTAGGGGGATAATATACAAAGATGTCTGTCTTCATGGCTTTCAGCAGAAATCTAGAAAAGTCCTGTATTGGATGAATGTCAGCCTCTGGACTTAAACCTGGGTTCTGGTTATCACAAAAATTCCTCTAGAATTTTTGCTGCAGAGCCCTTGCAGAGCAAGGACAGAATTGTGTTTTCAAGTTTACTCTTCCTACAGGATTCCATAGTCATTACAGTGTCATGGCTTAAAACAAGACATTGCAAGGACATTTCTTCAGACAACAATGCCAGCTAATCATTTTCCAAAGTCTTCTAAGCTTGAGTTAGACAGTTGTTTGCCTCTTTGGTTTTTTGACCACAACAGTGCTATTGGAAAATGAATCTAAAATCTTAGAAACTCTTTCCTTACATGATTTTGAGCATCATCTTTACTATTCACTCTTTATTTCAACATATCTTTATTGCTCATTTATAATACTATTAAGTCTATTAAAATTTGAAATTATGCTAAATCTTTTCAAGGGAAACTTGTGCCTTAAGTATCCTAAAAATAGACAGATCATTATGTCCTTAATAAAATATTCTAAGGTATCTTCTCAGGCAATTTTTTTCTGCAGCTTTGCTTGAGCTGATATGTCTTGGTTTATTCTTTTTAATAGTGATGCAGTCTAAAAGTTGTGTGTTTGTTTCAGGCCCTTTTCCTCTGATGTGAAGGCTAGAAGGGCACTGAAATGTTTGTTACCTGTAGTGAAGGGAAAGCATATCCGCATTTTAAAAATATTCTGTTTTAGTCAGGGAAATCTACTGGGAAAAGCCTTTGGAAAAAAAAATTAGTAGAAGAGTACACAGAAAAAGGATATTCAGTTCCAGGGAAAGAGCAGGAAAGACACCATGACTCTTCTCACCAAGAGCTGAAAAGAAAACTGGCATTAACCACTGGGTACAGCTGTGTCACTGGGCCCCCACGTGGAAGCAGCATCCAGTGAATGCCATTGGTAACCTTCCCTTACCCAAGCTCTCTGAGGCTTCTGAACTGGTGGCAGGATGGCAGACATGCTTGAAATAGTCCTATGTGACTGTGAAAAAATGTAAAACTTTCTGTTAAGCCCTTCTTCAGTTTAGTACAAAGCGCTTCCCAGTTCCTCCGAGTCAGAAGAGAACAATGTTTGCAGTTCCGCAGGACTGTGCTGGTCCCTGCTGCTGTTGATGCCATGGTCCCTGGCTTCCTCTGCAATTCCTTTCTCCTCCCACCAGCTCAGAGCAGGTTGACCCACCACAGTCCATTTGACTTTTCTCTGCTCCCCGTGGTCCGCAAGCACACTCTTGTTTCAATTGGAATTCTTTTTGTAAATAATCAAGGGTGTTTATACAGCAAAAGGCCTGCGGTGATGGGAGTTCCTGAGGGTCCAGCTGCAATGCAAGTCAGGATTCCTGGCTGCAGGAGGGCAGATTGGAGGAGTGAGAGTGTTTGTTAAAGCAGAATTGCAGCAGGGTTCTGGCACTGCACACTCTCTTCTTTCACTCACAAAACCGTACAAATATTGTCAAAAAGAATATTTTGGGTCCTTTTTCAAGTGAGGAAGGTCTTGTTGAAGCTCTCTGGAAGTGTGTCTTTGACAACAGAAACCCGGATTCGCAGCAGTCGCTACTTCCTTATGTTCTTTCTTGTTTCCTTTAAGTTCTCTTTGATACTCTACAGCATCAGCTCTTAATTTCATAGAAACAAACAAACATAACGTAATTCCCAAAAAAACTTAGGAAGAAAAAAATTCCACGTGAATCAAAGAGAAAAAACAGTGCAATAAGAAGCACTAGGAATTGAAATCTTTTCATAGGGGGAAGGAAGACTTGAAAAGCCTTGAATTTGGAATTGTGTCACGCGGCTTTATGGTGAGCAAAGGCAGCTTTGCTTTGGAGAAAGGAATAATTCTTTATTAGTGCATGTAGCATGTCTAATAGTGCTAATGACAGTGTCAATATCCCGCTGAGTTTTACCATATTAATATTGGCATGCCAACAGTTCTGGATCCAAAATAGTGTGTGTTTCAATGTGCTACATCCAGCCTGTAAGTAAACAGTAAAACTCCATGGTTCCTGCTCTCGCAAACACACCATATGAGCCCTTGATCCTCATTCTTTTTTAGTATAATCTGGAAGTTGCTTTAAATACTTGTGGTATTGACATTTCCCTCTTGAAATTTGTTATATGGGGATAAAATTCTCTCATATGGGGAAATAATGCTTTTGGAGTTTTTTCAAAACATTGAATAGCAAAGAAATGACTGGTTATGTATGTCAGTTCTACCTGACTCTGCTCAGTCAGCAGCCACGTTATCATTTCATCACGGTCTTGCTGTACTTAAGATTATGATGGTATTTTCATTGGCAAGTTTGTATTCTTTTTTGTTTAAAACTTTCTTAGAATGATACCTTTCACATTAAAATCTCCATATTTGCTTTCTGCCAAGAAGTCTGGTTTTTTTTCAAAACTGTTTTTTCTTCAAACTGTTTTTTCTTCAAAACAGCAGTGGTGTTTTTCTTTCCTGTGAAGGGGTTTGACTAACACAGAAAATGTCAGAATTGCAATTCTAACAGGAACGTGAATATAATTCTGAAGGAAGATGGGCATCTTTCCTTTATGTTAATATGTGTAAAAATTGTTCAGAGTCAGATCTTACCTGGTGCTGTGCAGCCTTAAACACTTAGAGCAATAAGTAAAGAGTTCCACTGCGCTGCCTCTGGTCCAGCATTTTTTGTCGAGGTTTTGCACCTGTGTGTGGAAGTTACTTCAACTGCTGAGCCGTAAGAGAATAGGATTAAGAGTGCATAGAAAGCCCCGACCCCATGGGTGCTGCCACCTTCACCTTTGGGATGGAGCAATTTCTCGGACTGGGGAATAGATATGAAAGATCTGGTCTAGTTCTCTATCGGTTATTTTCTGTAACATTTGAGGTCTTTTGTAAAAAGGAGAACTAAGTGTAGACTACAGACCTGTGTCTGTATCAAAGTGTTTTGCCTGAATGAGGTCTTAGTACCCGCTAAAGCCTGGCAAAATTTTTCCTTTTCCTGCAAGTTTGTCACTGAGTAAATCAAAAGAGGCAAGGAGTTGATGGAGAAGGGTAGGATAGTTTGACCTAACAGAATTTCAGATCAAAGAACTTTGTGCAGCCTGATTACATACTTAGAGATCTGCCTTTCTTACTGCTTTAAAGCGCTGTGGCTGCTCTTTAGAGGTTGGGCTCTACCACTCATTTGTTGTCTGATGGATGTCAGTGCTTGAGAGGTGTGTGCTGCTCCAAGTGAAAGGTAAGAGCAAAGGAGTGTGACAGAATGAGATTGTGGTTTGAGCATCTGTAGCTTCTGTTAGTTAAAAAAAAAAGCAGTGTTTGGTCCAGACAGTACTTGAGTAAGAAATCTGTAAGGCTTAAAAAGGAGTCTACTTGAATATGT
Source organism: Regulus satrapa (assembly GCA_013396955.1). Classification (NCBI taxonomy): domain Eukaryota; kingdom Metazoa; phylum Chordata; class Aves; order Passeriformes; family Regulidae; genus Regulus; species Regulus satrapa. The sequence goes on from VWZN01003155.1 coordinate 157,796, forward strand.
AGCTTTTCTTCCTAGTCTCTTGTTTGCAGATCTCAGGGAGATCTCTTGCCAGGAAATAAAAAAAGCCTGTTTTTCTTAGTTCAGTAGGTCCCTTTACCGCTTTTGGGTTCATGAGTCATGGTTCAATTCCTTGCTGGAATAGATTCTTTGCAAATGAGAATAATCTTTCATTTGATTTTGTTTTCTTTTGTTACCTTTCAGAATTTTTCTCTCTCCAAACAACACTTTACCATTTTCATCTTTTCTGGATGATGAACAAATCTAATTATTATATATTATTATTATTTTCATTATGGTTATGCTTGATTTGGCATTTTAATTCAGAATGTATCATTTCTGTGGCTTCAACCAGTCCAGCACAAAGGCTTTGATGTCCTAGAATTTTATTATTCTTCTCAACAAAAAACTGAGATAGTGTTTCCTATTTCTATTTATTTTTTCAGATGCTGGAAAACCGTTTTCTCTTTAGTGAAAGTGAAATTCCTAATTTTAAGCTTATAAATGCTAGTATACCATAGGATTGCGGTTTTATTCTGCATTGGCAATGATTTAAACAAATCACCAATCTCACTGATGTCACAAGTACAGCTTTATTCTCCTTCAATTTTAGACATCAGCTTTCAAGCTTGGAAGGTGCAGAAAATTAAGGCAAAATAAAAAAGCAGAGAAAAATCTTGTTTTACTTAACATACCTGATATTTGCAGTATTAGCTTGACATTGGGACCATGATAGGACAGCTAGAGAGTCTGGTAACATGAGAGAAAGGCAAGTGCTGTTTAACTGTTTGCTTAGGATTTTGTGAGAGCTTGTTTCCTCTATTGATTTTAGGGAAATAAAGTGATGGAACACATTTTATAAAGAATTGTTCATCAAGGATTTTTCTAGCACTGTCAGGTTTATGTCAGAAAAGGTGTTTATACCTGTTTGGACATGTACAATACACAGATTCTGGGGACACCCAGTCAGGACCATTTAATGTAAAGTAAAAGGGAAAGTGAGGAAAGAAACATGACTCTCCTGTGTAAATGGGAGTCTGAAGAAATGCAAAATCACCTACTTCGCTGTATTGTCATGGAAAGTGAACAGAGATATTCAAAGCCCTATTCCATCAGACTTTCTATGCAAATGCAAGATTTAATTTGCCATTCATAGCAAATGTTTAAATGAATCTGAAGGGTAGCCTTGGATGTTTTTTTTCATACATGTAGAAATGCGTGGTGATTATTCGCAATTGGAAGAATTTGGAAGGTTTTAGTCTGTCTCTGTAAAACTGGAAATACAGAATAATGCTAAAATTTACCATGATATAAACATGACTGTGTCTGCATACTTTTGTTGTCTAAATTGAGGAGAAAATGATAAATAATCAACTAGCAGCAAGTAAACAATAAAGCGTAGTTTAATCTTGATAGTTTTTCCATTTTGGTAATGTAATGTGATGTTTGCAGCAGAAAGCAATTTCAAAAATACAGGTTTCATATCATGACAGTTTTATGGCTAAATTGTTTTGTGGCTTGGAAATGTGCAATAAAAATATTGCATTACATACAAAACCCTAATGTCACAAGTGAGTCTCAGCCCATCAGGTGTCATAGCAGTAAAAGAGTTTGGTTTCTTACCCCCATCTGTAGTCCTGCTCATTTAGAGCAGGTACTGACCTCCAACAGAGATTTGTAACATCAGAGCAGCTTACCTACCAATCAAAGAAGTAATTTTGAATATATATAATTATTCTGTCTATGCCAGTGATTGAAAGAAGTTGGTTCATTTTTTTGGCAAAATGACAGTAGATTGGGGGGGAGGGGAGGGAAAGAGGAAAGAAAATGGATAGCTAAAACTCCTAATTCAAAGGAGGATGTTAAACCAGCACAAAATGTTTATGTTAGGCTTTGTTGTTTGTCTGTTTTTTCTTAATCAGGAAAACTGAAATACCCATGGCTGAAAGTTTACCATGTACAGGTTCTCAAAGCAAGGTGCAATTAGTGTTTTTAAGCCAAGATTGGAATTGCCAGTACATACCAAATCTTTTACTTTATGTCTGAGACATCTCCAAATTCTCATCCCTACTCAAATTTGCCATTGTACCAGCATGAAAAAAACCCCCAACCCACATGTGTTTGAAATGCTGATTTATAAATAAGTTTTCTAAAGTCCATTTCTATTGCAGGTGCTGTAGCTTTGCCTCTCTTTCCCCATGCAAAACTCAGCAGTGGATTTTGCCTGTCGGTGATGTTAAATACTCACTTAGGAGAGTTGTACCAGCTGATAACTGTGCTGGACCGCGGCTGCACAACTCGCATTGGTTTAAATCAGGAGCGGGCGTTTGGAGAGATCACCTGTTGTGGCTGCTGACTGCTGAGTGACCTATTGCACGATTGTCTGTGACACTTGGGAGGGACCAGATCACAGAGCAAGCTAGGACTTGGAAGTATGCCTTGAGATTCCAGGGGCCACTTCACTGCGGCCTCGTAGTCACCTGCAGCTTTGTGAAATGCTTGTGATGGTACGAGGTTTAAAAAGGCAGCAAAGCAGCACTTCCTTGCCTTTCCCCAAGAAGGTGATTCAGAGGACCAGGAGGGATGTGTTTAAAGAGCAGGGTGAGAGAGAGGGTGGTTCATTCCCGCACTGCCAGCAGTGTGTGGTATAACCTGAATATAGATGCTTCTGAGAATGTGATGTATGGCTGTCCCTGTGGGCATTTCCAGAAGCTGGCTGCAGGCCTGCCTTTCTCCCTTCATCAGCAGTTAGGAAAACACACCTCTGGACAAATCTTAATGCTATTCCTGTGCCATCATTACAGCATGAAGTTACTTAAGGTTCATTACTGTGCTGAGTGCAGCTGTGGCTGCTTCCCTAGACCCAACTCATGCCATAGGATATATATTGCAACATTAAAACATCAAACAGTTTGGTGTTCTGTGAGCTATTTGCTGAAGTAAAAGGCTTAGAAAAAAAAAAAAATAAAAGAGTTTCAATACTGTGTAGTAATTTTTCTTGCTCCATACTTGAGTTCCCAGAGGGTGGGAAGTGGTGTCTGAGGCGCTCTGCGGTAGTGAGCAGAGATCTCCCCAAGTCCGTGTTGTCAGTTTTCTCTGCTTACCCTAAAGACAAGTAAAGAGAAACTGTGGGAATGTGAGTCAAGTAGATTAAGGGGTTTGTTGTACAGGTAATGCTTTGTGATGCACGAGTCATGCAAACGTGGTAGCCCGGGTTTCTTTCCCTCTTGAACTGTAGGAGGTGGCCATGTGGAATAACAGGCTTAAATAAACTGCTCGGAAACACACCTTGAATTACCACTTACCTGTCTCTGTTGCTTGAAAGCAATTCAGTGTTTGAAAGGCATGGCTGTTAAGAACAGAAAATAATCTGGTATATTACAGAGATAAGAGGAAAAACTTAAGTATGAGTTAGCTTGTTCTGCTGATGTCCTGTGGAATTGTGTTTCAGCTGTATTTCAGCATCATCTCTCCCCCTTTTCTGGTGATGTTAATTCTTGAAGGAAAACCATTTTTGCACAGTTTTAAGTTGGCTTCATTCTTGTACTTATTGATGCCTTTTTGGTAAAAAGTACTGTTAGAGAATCTCCAAGAAAATCCCATTGACTTCTAGACTGATAGAAAAAGAAAGTGAGATAAAAAGAAAGAGGGAAATCTCAAAGGAGAGGAGGACTATGTAGGTAAGAGCTGGGACTCAGGGCTCCAGGTTCCATTCTTGCCTTGAGCATTGACTCCCCTGGGCGAGTTGCTTTGGCCAAGTCATCTTATTTCTCTGTGTCTTCTCTTCTCGGCTTCTGTAATGGTGAAAGTCACAAATCCCTTCTGACGGGAAAAATGCAAGGATTTATTGATTGTGAGTACTGTAAGGAACTGAAATAGCATGCTCCTGAGTGTAATAAAAACATAGATAGAAATAAATTAGATGTGCTCCTAACTACACATGCATCTTTGTTGCTAGCTTTAGAGTACGGGCTTGGGCAAGTCATCTAATCTTTGTGAGCCTGAGTCTTGTCACCTGTGAAATGAGGGTGAAAATTCATGTGGCTGTTCTGGAATTAGTTAAAACCTGTTGAAGACTTTAAATAGTTTTGCATGCAAAGTAAAATACTATTTTGCTCTGATAGACTACAGCAATGTATTCTTCATATTAGATGTGGTTTTACTTGATTAATGAAATTCTTGGAGTTTGAAAAAAATGTTTTTAGTACACACTTGCCTTCAATGAATTGGAGAACAAAAATGGCATCTACAGCAAATAACTGCTATATCATGTGATAATAGTAGTAACTTGAGTAATACTTTAATAATATGCACATATATTGAATATGCACGATAATTTGTTCATGCTGTAAGCTGCTTATACAGAAGAGCCCCAGTTCTGGAGAGTTCAATGGGAAGTTTATCTCTGTTTGGCGTGGATATTAGAAACAAGTTTAAGATTAATATATAAGTAAACATCTTCAATTTCAGTAAATTTGGTGCAAATCCTTACATCCATTCATGTCCTGGGCAGCTTACCAGGTAGACTCCTAAAACACAGGAAGAGCAAAATAAAAACACAGTTTCTTATTTGGGTTCCATAACTGTTGGCTTGCCGATGCTTGGGCTGTGACTGTTCGGCTTTTTGTTTGGCTAGGATGGCACAGAATGTGTTCCTGCAAGAGTTTTAGCCTTCAGGTTGTGAGTCACTCCAAAAGGATAGGAACGGCCCGTGTTCCAGGTCATTTTCTTATCTCAGGTGATTCCTTATGTTATATGCTCCACTGCCATCATCTGTCCTGTTTCAAAAGGAAGTGAGAAAGATGCCACCTTTTCTGCAGGGAGGTTGTTTTTTCAGTCTGATAGATCTTGCAGTTAGGAAATGGTTCCTGCTACTTAACCTACATTTTCTTTTGGCAATTCTCTTACATTAAGCTAAGTTATTACTCCAGGCCATACCACATAATTATATTTCTTTGCCCCCACTTTGAGCTGTTATATTTGAATTTGATTTACAGATTATTTTGAATACAAAAAAACTGTAAAATGATAAAGTTATTAAACAACTAGGCATCCAGTAGGAGAAAATAATGAAAGCAGAAACATTTCTAAAGCCTTCTGTGTTATTAGGTGCAATGACACACGGAGAATGTAATGGGAAACCAAGCTGGAGCCTTCTAATACACCTCAACAGTTTAAAATAAAGATCTTTGAAGCAGAAGGGGGTTAATATAACTGGAAATTGTTGGCCTTCCTCATTCTCCTTTCTTTCCTTGAGTAATGCCTATCATACATCTCTATTCCTTGTGATTTTTCCTACTTCTCACACCTGTTCAAAAGCTAAGCTGTTGAGCTAGGAAGAATTTACTACCAAGTATAAAATATTTTCTTGTCTGCCCTAATATTTTATGCATTTGTGGTTTGTCCTCTCATCTCTGTAATATAAATAATAAGACTGCTGCTGCCCGTGATGTTTTGTGGACGGCTTTTTTTTTTTTTATATAAACAGGATCTTGGACAGTTTATCAGTAGCAACAGATAGGAGTCAAGGCAAACTTTCCCTGTACCTACTGCTGTTGGCTCCTCATGTCCCACTAGGACAACTGTAGATGGAAACCTCGGATGGTATGGAGACATTTCCTTGTTGTGTTTGGTAAAGGCTATATTTTAAACCTCTTCGCACTATAATTTGGATGTGTATAATAAGCTCAGGACAGGAAAACCCCACCAATTCAAACTTCATTACAGTTATTTCTAGAAGGGAAATAAAATACAAATATGAGAAATCATATTTTCTTTGGAAACTTTCTTGTCTGTCTCTGGCATTCTTGTATTTGTCTGACAGCTGGGGGTGTTGACGTCTTTGCTGAATGTTACCATTTCGAGTGGAAAGCCACAGCATCAGGTTTTTTTCCCATTTTGAATGAAATGGAGTTAAGTGTCCATCACTAATAGACATGGGGAGGGAGCCTGCCTTATTTCTGGCTGTGACAGGTTAGCTGCCCTCTGTGACAGAGTGAAATGGTGACAGTGGATTTCAGCCTCACCTCTAAAGGGCAGAGATTTCAAAGCATCCATTTGGGTCTCCATGCTGGCCTTCCAAAAGTAGCATGTGCTTCCACTGCTGGAAACGTGGTGTGTGAAGTGTGTAAGGCTGCTGGGAGAAGCACGGCTGTTGTTTCCATGTGTTTAGAAATGGAGGGAGCCCAGCCTATGAACCTTTTCCCATTCCACTCAAAGAAAGGGACCTTTAGTAGAAACTGGAGAGGCTGAGACATGGTCTCTACTCTCTGTACACAATTTTTCATCACTGTAACCTTTGTTTCTGTTTTGGTTTTTAGTTCACAGTGTTGTTCTACCCTATGAGGAAGTGTCACCCAGATGACCTATTTCAGTTCTCCATCAAACATACAATTTCAACATTGGCTGGAATAGCACCGAAATTGAGGTCCTCTGGCAAATGTTCATTAATCAGGATTTTATTTAAACTGTACATGGCTAATTATAGCATGACAACTGATGTACTTATTGCAGGATTCCTATTACTGTTTCTAGCTGACTGCTAGAATAGTTTTTTATAGTATGGCAATGCCTCAGTGCTCATGAGGGGAAAGCGGGGCTATGTTGGGTACTGTGTGTATATTTAATATCCCTCAATCCTGCCTACACTGAAGGTCTGCAGCACTTTACCTGGACTTTTCTTCGGCCAGGGTAGGATTCTCACAGAGAAAAAGGTGTAGGTTAAAGCTGTGCTGGATGATGATGACTCCACTGGTCTTGGTGTGAATGAGCAGGTAGCTTTGGGATTCACACTCCAGTGCCTGTCTGGATTTCCTTGTGGATGTTTTGCTTCTGTAAATAAACTGTATTTATTTTGCTAAAGTGTTAGGATTTTGGTGTTAATTCTGTTTGGTTTAAAGCATGATTGAAATGAGTTCAGCTTCACTCTGGGTATGAATGTTGTCACAATGTGTCAGTCTCTGTGACACTGGTGGAAGGAAGCAGCACAGAGATACTTGCTCAATGACTGGCACATAATATTTGCATGGCTAACCTGTCAAAACTAGTTTCTGCTACCCTCAGCCCTGAAGCACCAACCTGGCTCCTGGGAACTGGGCTTCTGTCTTTCTGCCTCATATTTCATTGCCAAATAGCCTAAGGACAAGCAAAAAATAATTTGGAATTACAAATCATAATTGCTGATCAGGATGTAGGAACCCAAGATTTCAAATATCCATTTGAGATTTCTTTTGTCCTACAAGAATTGCAGGAACTGGACAGAGAGCTCCTCACGCATTTATTTCTGCTCCCATTTTCTGAAGTATCCTTACAACTGATGTGGGATAATTTAATTCAGGATACTGGCCTGAGCTCTGCACTTAGGTCCATTGCAATCCAGATGTGGTTGATCCAGCAATGCTTTTTAGAAAGCTGCTTTCATGAGAGTAGTGCTCACTTTTTTGTGAGGTAGGAGGCACAGCAGAAAGAAGAGATGCTCTGACATCGTAAGAGTTTTGTCTTCGCAGTAGGAGGTTCTTTTAGCACCGTGTAGAAAACGTTTTGTAGCAGAAATTATGTAAACGAAGCTGCTGCTACTTTTCTCTCTTCCCCTTCTCCCCTGGGAAAACTAGTCCCCTTGCCTCTCTTAGATTTATCTGCATCTCCTCTTCCTCTGAGATTCCCTCTGAGTTTTAAAAAGTGAGCCCTGATGAGCTGTAAGAAATTCCTTTCATTTAAACCCAAGCCATTTCTCTATGCAAAATACACATACAAGTGCCACTCCTTTGTCTCTTCAGCACAAGAAATGCAAGACAGTTCATGAAATCAGATCAGAAGTTGTATCTTGTACTCACTGCCCCACATCATCCCAGCTAATGTTGCACTGTTGCATTCTGTTGACTTCAGAAGGATTGAGGGATCAGAGCCAGTTGATCACTTGAATTGTTTCATGGCCATGGACTTGCACATGTTCCTGCATAAACATGTCTAAATGTTTTGCTGGATCAGGATCTGAACGCTTTCTGCTTTTGCTGGGTCCAGAATCACAGATTTTCAAGTGCCTGTCACTCATGAACTTGAAAATTTGCATTGGAGATACTTAGCAAAGAGACTCCCCAGCCCTTTTTATCTGCATGTCCAGGTGTGTGTTCTGGCATAATTTATTTGGACTCCTTTGGCACACTTTTAGTGACTTATATGATAGGTTCCACCTTGATCTCCAGCTTTTGTCTCTGAAATAAATTACTTACAGTGCAAGTTAAATTGAAAAATTTTTCAGAATTATTCACGCTCTCCCCACGATTTTGCTGTCACCTTAGTTTACGTGTCAGGAGGAGGCTTCTGACGGGCCACAGCCAAATCGCAGGAGGGGCTGAGCTCTGCTTTCAGCTGCCCGTGCTGCTGCCAGGCGCTCAGAGCTCCCAGGAACCCTGGAGAGTTCCTGCTCTCTGCTCTCTCCCCTCAGTGGATCGAAGGTGCAGGGCTGGGGATCCACCACGTCCTACCGGCGCGAGGTTCATCTGCCGAGGGCTGCAGCGGGAGAACTGCGCCGCCCTCGGGTTGTGGGGGAAGAGTTACGCGAAAGGAGTGGGGAGAAGAAGTCCCACTGCATCCTTCAGAGAGTTCCTCTTCTGGTTTGTGAATATCTTTTTGAATAGGAAAGAAGAACAGCACTGCTGCTGTAAATGGAAATTCTCACAGTGGTAACAGAGGTCGTTAAGCCTCCGGTGTATTCATTACTGCAAAGAAAAAGCCAAATGGGCATTTGTTTTATATTCAATTTAATTTAGGAAAACATACAAATATTTTATTTTTAAGAGTTCTGTTGAATGTTCTGGAGTGATCTGTGTTCATGATTTCGTCATCTATTTATAAAACCTTTTTGGGCTTGAATCCAGGTAAGCCTGAATCTGTCCTGTGATGTACAAGTGAAGACAAATAGAGCAATTATATACAGGTTGTTTATTTTACATTTATGCAATTTGTTGGTGTGTAAGAAAGCAAGGAAGAGAGATGAGAAACACAGTTTGAAACTATGTGTTTAATTTTGCACCTAGCAGATTGTCCCTGTTTTAAGTGCCTGGAGGTCCTGTCCGTGCAGGCGTGGACATGATGGTCTGTGAGCCACCCAGGAGCCACAAGAGCTTACAGCCAGCAGCCACTGTACTTGATGTGAATTTCTGGCTCGTGTCAGAGCAGAGGGAATTGGGAAAATAGCAGTTACACTCCTGGACAAGACTGATTCATTGGCTTGTTCCCAGAGTATTTTAGCTAATGCTGTCCTTCCCCAAAGGGGTCTTAGTGGTGGTACAAAGGTGCTGAGCCTGCAGGGGCCCACTGTCCCCAGAGACACCCATCCTTAGGAGCAGAGTCCTGGCTAGGACTGGGAATGCTGCAGGACAGGTGTCTTCCATCAGGTAGCTCAGGCCCCTTCTGTCCATCCTTATGCCCCTGCTGCTCTGTACTGCCTTTGTGGACAGGAAAGGCTGGGTTTGACTTGCATACTGCTCCTAAGCGAATCGAGGGGGCAAACTGGGGAATTGGTTATCCTTGCTAGCTGAAGCAAACTTCCAAAGCAGATGGGAATGCATCCTGTGATATCTCAGGTTTATTGCAACAATGGATGAGCGCCTAATGTTGGCAGTGTAGGATTCCCTGTGCCCCTTGAGCATATGGCAGAGAAGTGGAGTTTGTTCTGGATAACAAAGTTGGATTGAATAAAAGTCAGTATTCGGAGGTTTCAGGAATTTTCTATGGGAAATACTAGATAGTGCTGCATGTCTTAAGGAGACACATCTGTTTATCTTAAATTAAATGATTTCTTGGCCTTTAAATTACTATGGACAAATTTAGGAGCTTTGGTTTTCCCTTGTTCCTCTTTCTTTTTTTGTTATCATGAATGAAATGTGTGTAGAACTGCCGAATATTGACTTAACGTGCTTCCTGTGTTTGTTCAGAATTATTTACTGAGAGATATGCTTGCTGTGGGACAGGGAATAGTGAGATGATCAGCTTTTCCAAACCTGGCACAGGTAATTAATTGTGCTAGACAGCAGCATGAGCAAGAGTGCTGTGTCTGCCCAATTAATTACTTTGTGTCTCTGGTTGTAATGATGACAGAAAATAACAAACCAATAAATTCAGTTATCCACATGGCAGAGCTGTGCATGATGTGGTTAGATTGAAGCTCCCTGGGAGACTGGCACAGAGGGAATTTAGTGGACATATCAGTGAAACAAAAATATGCTTGCAATTGCCCCGGTATGCGAAGTGATTTTGACTGCAAGTTGCAAGGAGAAAACCAGATCTGTATTCTTCTTTGGTTGACAGCATCTTACAGCTTGGTGCTTTTTACAGTTCATGTCTTGGGCGAGGCACGTGTGACTAAAAGAAAAAAAAATTGGAAGTACTTTTAAATGCCTCACATGACCTTGTTTCCCACTTCACAAAGTTGTAGATTTCCGTGAGAGGTCCAAAGGCCCAGACTTTTCCTTTAGACCTTCTAAACTGGAAACCTGTGCTCAGCTGATTGGGGAAAGTAAGGTATTCTTTTATAGGGGGTCAACCGATGGGGGTCTTACTCTTAAGGTAAAACAATATCTGTGGTTTTTGTATTCAGTACAATTTTTATTAATTGCGGACTGATTAAATCTCTTAGAAATAATCCATAATAATCTGATGCTGATGCCTTTGGTACTGTTTGCTTACCATCATCCCTTAAGAGATGTCACCAGAAATCCGCTGGGGCTCTCAGTGAAGTGAAACATTAATTCACTGTAAGACTGGCAGCTTGGCTTTTTAGGAATAACTAAATAAACAACAAATTGGAGAGAACCACAACCTCCTCTGAAATGCTGTGACATTCTAGGATGTGGTAGGGCGGCTAAATTTCTCAAGTTATTTATGTAGGTGAATGACTCTGACCCAGTGACTAGATGGTGATACCTTCAGTTTCTGGGTCAAGTAGTCATATATATGCAGGGTGAGCAGGCAGGATTTGTCTGTATGGTTTTTTTTCTTGTGTGTGTGTGTATTTGTTTACAATCTGTCTCTCTAATGAATTTATATCCTTGGAAGAACTGCATCCAGATTGGATGAGACAGGATTATGTGACCTAGATGTTTTCCAGTGCTCTACAGTGAGGTGGCCAGGAGTTGGAGGGCTTGTTTTTGAGTCAAATTACAGTCAGATGGCCCTGTAGCCTAGAAGAAAAGTACATCTTTCTAGGGAGAATGTTCATCCTATTGCATGTTGTAAGGTAAAAAAGGAAAAAGACTTCTATCTGAATTGGTTTTATTTTATCAGACACTGTGCTAGCAACATAGATTATTTTTTCCCTTTGCATCTATTATTCTTTAGGCTTGTCAAGCAGAGGAGAGAGCGAAAATAATGGAAAACTAGTGAAATTAGACACTTTAAATCATGCTTGTGAAATGTTGGTGGTGCTGATAAGCATATTCTGGGCAAAAAGAAATGTAAAAATAGATTACAGAAAGGACATGTTTTTTAATTTATTGTTTTAAATAATGTTCTAAACTGTTTGGCAGAAAGATGCAAATTTGAAAGTATCTTATTGTTACCAAATCTGCAGACTGGATTGTGAAAAATAATCGCGACTGAAATGTGTTGTCCATCATTAGCTAGAAGAGCTGCTTCTTTGTTCTGATTTTAGAAAAGCAAAGCTATTAATTTACAGGACTGCTTATCTCCAAGTGCCATAGATTGAAATTTGGTTAAATATATTGCTGAGTTAAGCTCACATTTATTCATCGGTGGGTAGGAGTCCCCCAGCCATTTTTCTTAACATCAGGTCAGAACAGGGAATAGATTGAGAATGCTGATCTGCCATTATCCATCACCTCTGCTTCATACAGGGGTTTCCAGGCGCCAAGTCCAGAAAGAGAATTTTTAATCTAATGTTTGATTCAAGTATATGATGTGGTGATTTGACCCCCTGGTTCCTCGATCTTGCATCTCCACCTGCAAAAACTCAAGTCCTTGTAGGCACTTTCGGATACTGCAGTTCCCATTAATCTTTCTTTGTCAGCATATTTGGAAGGAGGCTGGGAGGCAATAGAAAAAGAACATCTTCTTTTTAGACAAAAATAACTTTTATTCATAAGAGATTTTAAGATATCTCTTTGAACAGCTACTGCTGAGTTCTTTTTTTTTTTTTTTAAACTCCAGCCCTTGGAACTGCTTTTTTTCTTTTTTTTTTTCCTTTTTTTTTTTTTTAGCTTGGGAAGTAGAATTCTGAAAAGTGGCTCAGTTGGTCATTCATCTGTCTTGAAAATGGAACTGTTTCCTTCTGGTTCTCATTCTACTTATTAGTTGGGTTTCAGGGTGGATTTGCACTGTCACGTGGCAGGCAGTAGATACCCTGCCCACTTGCCAGAGACAGATCCTTATTTTTCTACCTTGATTTGTAGAAATCTGAGTTTGAGGTAATATATTCTGATTCTCTCTTTTCATCAGGGTGTGTAGCACCACTTTAGTTTATTGGTATGATTTAGAATTTTAAATTATATCACTTTTCTTTTAAGGGATTACTGATTCTTACCTTCTTACCTATAGAGAAATCCAGTCTCTTCAAAGGAAGCACAGATGTGCAGCCCCCAGTTAAGAACAGAGAAAAAGGAAGTTTGTGGCTCCTGGACCATTTTTCATGCTTTTCACTGTGGAAACTCTTTTCATAGCTGCTTCTGCTGCCTATTCACTGGCTTTATTATTTGTGCACTTCTGTACAGAAAACATTGAGTTTGGTAGACTGGCCAAAAGATGTTGAGTGCTACTGAAGCCTTTTTAGCTGGGTTTGCCTGAAGGGAAGATTTCCTGCCACTGTGATTTCCATGGACTGGACATAGATTTAGTGATGCTTCTATGTGCAGATCAAATGGAGCACTCTTAAGTTACTTTAATATCTGGCAGTCTTTCCTGGTGCATGACAAGTAGGAGGACATTCCCAGAAATGTAGGTATTTTTGTCTGGGAGGGTTTTGTTGCTGCTGTTGACGGGTTTTGTTGTTTTATTTATTAGTGTAAACATTTTTTTTTTTTAACACAGCTGAAATTAGAGAATTGATGGAGAATTAGATAGTATGCAGAATAGTGAAATGCCAGAAGCATGACATTGGTTTTGATGGTAACCTCCACCAGCAAATTTTCTTAGAAGTGGAGAATTCAACTCCTGGTTAGTGGTTTGGTTTTAAAGATGCTCTCTTAAAATGCTGCCTTTCAAGTGCTGTTCAGTGGCACTCAGTGTTTCTTTTGTTTATTTTTTCAGCAAATACACATGGATCTCAACTGAGCTCTGCTTTCTGAAATCTAGACAGAGAACCTGTGTTGTGTAGCAGTTCAGAATGTCCGGCGATTTACTCAGCAGTGTATCTTGCCTTATGGGCCTTAGGTTTATCTGGCTTGCACTCTAGGTGTTGTTTGTGCCCAATCCTAATAAAATTCTCAGGAGTCCCGTCCAATTTTGACAGATTTGAGACAGAGCTACTGGGCTGAAACTCTTCACAGCAGGGGCCTGATTCCTTCCATGAAGCCAGATGCTGTGGAAATCAGTGGAGAAGGCTCCTAATTCATAAAGGACTTTGAATATGACAGCTCATGCTAAAGAAGTGACTTAATGAAGGGAAACCCTGCATAAAACTGGTACAAAACTATGAGCTCAGTCATATGCCTTGGGGCCCATTAAGAAACCACTTTATGAACAGCTGCAGCTACTTTCATTAGGACCGAGTCATTAAAACTTCATGGTACCTCAGACTTGAGACAGGTGGCATGGACAGTTCAGATTTTTGCACTATCTCAGCCAATGCGAAACCAGTCTGGTTACTTTGAAGAGACCTAGGGTTGGAGGGACGGCTCACTTGAATGCTCAAAAGCCAGAGAATCTTCTCCAAACCTTTCCCTGAAATGAGGATCACTGGTAATGATACAGGGAGGTCACAAGCACACCGATCTTAGTGTTATAATTTTGATATGCAAGGGAATAGGAAAACCCATGGCACTGTAGGCAGACTTTGGATAGATTCAGTGCTGCTCTTCTGCAGAAGGCTTGGAGTTATTCTCGCTTTACACCAATGTAATGGATAGCATTTCATGGTCCTTACTGCCTCATGTTTGGTTGCAGCTCTCGTGAAAATCACACAGTGTTGGAGCTCTGCACATTGGTTGAGATGAGATGTGCGTGTAGCTGTAGGATCTCCTTCAACTCAAAAATTAGGGATTTTTTTTTGTTAGATTTGGTGAAAGTTGAGTTTCCTGTGGTGTGTGACTGTCATAAAGACTAACATGCACTTGTGTGTAGTAGAGTAATTTTTGTTTGCATAATGTGATGGGTTTTTGATTTGCATAATCTTTTGTGTGTGTGTATGCACTCCATATCCTTCAGAGAAGGCTTAGAGCTTGACTGTCTCTAGTAAAGGGATCCTAGTCATTAATTGGTGATGCTTTCCTGCTTTGTAGACTGAAATGTATTTCCTTGGGATTTTTTTAAAATTCAAAATAAGCTTAAAATTTATCTGTAGACTGAGCAATAGGAGGCAGATGTCTAAAAGTGGATTTCCTATTCTGTAAGTGAATGAAATATATGCACTTTTTAGGCCGTTGGCTTTCTCAGCTGGTTGAAATCTTTGGCATAATTTCCTTCCGCTCAGGAGATGAGTTATCAACTTGTCAGGCAGTGCAGTGGTAGTCTGTGTTCTCAATTGCTTGCAAAGGGTGATTGTAGTCCTCCCTTGTTAGTACTGATTTAACCCATAAGTAGTTCCACTAATCTCAGTTAGTCTCCCTGTTCACATGCTTTCAACTGAGATCAGATTTTTTTATTTTTTTTTCACTTGGATCTATTTTGTTTATTGACTTGAACTCACTTGTTTTACTGCTGTTGGTATCTCCAAAATAAATGCATAAGGTTGCAAAGGCTGATACATCCTTCAATACATAGCTATAAATTCTGGTGTGCTCTTTGGAAAGGAAATTGCTGATTTCCTGGTATGATGGAAAAGGACTACTGATACAGACAATAGGAGTAAATGGTAAAGGACAAATGACAAGAACATTTGCTGTCATAATAACTTGCACAATGTGGTTATAGTTTATGTAACTGGAGATCTCAGAGTTTGGTCTGAAGGGCAAAGGAATATTTCTGTCTCACGGTGGCATGTGCTCAGAGATGCTGGCCACCACAGACTAACTGCTGTTTTGTGAAATACACATTTATTTTTAAGAGACAACTTTGAAAAGAAATCACTGAAGTAAATAATCCATTAGTTTTAGCAATTAAAAATGGAACATGTAGGATTAGAGTGGACTTAACCGTGCGCAGTCTGCCTGTTACCCGAGTTTGGTAAAGGAGAGTAACTTGCTTAAGTGAAGATAAAAATTTTTGCAAAAAGGGACACATATGCTTATTCCATTTGCTGACCCCCTCTAGTATTAAAGGGCACAATGCATTCTGAGGGGTGTGTTATGTAAAGATTGAATTATGAACTTGGTGTGGACATGTTACAAGTGTGGAGCCATCACTGGGGATTGATGGGCTCTCCACATCTACTGCTGTACGAGACTTAGAAATAGCAGGGTCAGCAAATTATCTTTCCTGCACTGTTTTCAGGAGAAAGAAAAGGAGCCTTTATAGAACCACCTTGGAAGTACTTCTGACATTTCACCAACCCCAGTACATTAATCCTCAGTATTTCTGTGTGGCAGATTTATATTACCAGTGGAAAAAAACAAAGACGTAGGAAGATTGAGGCCCGAATTCAAAAAGACTTGGGGGTAATTAGGTCCGTGTTGATTGATGCACTTGAATGAGTGCTCCCACAGGAGAGTTTCTGTGAGTTTAAATTGTATGTAGAACTACAACACATGACCCTGTTCAGAGATTAAAGTTGCTAAGTTGTTTATTCTCTGCTTTATTAACTGTCTTACATACTGAACTACCCATCCTTCATGTAAACAAGCACTTGATATCAGTAAGATTCACTGACATTTTCACTGGTGCTGCGGATCAGCCAGCTAATCAGGCTGTGAGACAGCAAGGATGCATGGAGAAATTTTAGTTTTCTGCCTGTGTGGTACCCATCACCATTTTGCATGTTCTGAAGGTACATGCTACCTCCTTCCAGTCCCTAAGCAATAACTTACAGAGAACTCAGTGTGGAAAAATCTCTTTAAATTTGAAGAATTAACCATTTTTAAATGATTCCCTGAAGCTTAGTAGTTTCACAGACAAACAAATTAACCTCTTATAAACACCTACAGGAAAAACACCCAAGCTCCTTAATTACAAAAGATGCCTCTATGCGTTCAAAATCTGTTCTTTGTTTTCCTGTCAGGCTTCGTTTTCACGAAGGGATCTCTTTTCTAAGGCCAGCAGGACTGCTGTGATACAAGAGATAAATACATATGACAGTGGACGTGAAGGGGCAGAGCCCTGTCTTGACATGGACACAGATAATTGCATTATTGGGGAGTTAGTGTTCAGGTTGACTGTTTCTTAGGAGGGATGTCATATGGCATTTTTGTGGTGGGAACAGTGAGTATCCCTTAGCAACATTTGCATTTGCCTTTTTAACCCTTTAAATTGATGTTCCTAGTTCCTTTTGGCACTATTTTCAGCAGCTCCAAGACAGATGTTTAAGGAAGGAGATTCTTCGTTTGTTGCAGTCACCTTGGTAGACATCGTGGGCAGGTGGGGTCCTTCAAGTCATTGCTGTTTGTAGCAAGAAAATCAGTTCTATTCATATATGTTTGTGAAGGGTGCCAAAATTTAACCTTCTCTCTAGACTCTCCTCAGAGTACTTAGACACTTAAATCACTGGTTGAAATCGAAATCTGCTATTCCTATATGAGAGGAAAAGAAAAAGATTTTTTTTTTAGCTATGAAACTTGCATTCTTTGCATCTAATATGCACAAAAGTGCAGATATAAATGTTTGATGTTGTGAGTAGTGGCATTAGTTAAGGCACAGTGTTGTACACCAGTAATTACAGACGTTAATTATAAAGGAGAACTGGATTATGACTTTGGGTGCCCTCATTAGGAGGGGACAGTGTGTAAGTAGTCCTGGGAGGCTTTGTTAATTGGAGAAAACTTGTTTCATAGCATCTTCCTTGCCTTTTTCATCAGGAGTTAGTAATTTACTACTGCTTATACAAATACCAAATGAAACACTGCTGCTGTAGGTCAGTGTTGCTATTCGGTGAGAGAAGTGAATGTGACTCAGCTTTGCTGGTTTTCTCCCGCCTTTCCCTACCTTTTCCTTTATTCTGCTTCACTTCTGCTTTCCTGGGTTTGGTTTAGGAAGTCCGTGTAGAGGTGTGGGTGGGTGTGCATGCCAGGATGCTTTGTTGAAGGCTCCCTTGCAGGCCCTAATGCTCAGAGGGGGCTGCTTCTCAAGGATGAATTTACATCTGGCAGCCATTGACCACTTTCCGTGTTTCCTTGGGAACACAGCCGCAGATGCACGCTCAGGCACCTGTGATTCTGGACAGATGCATTAGGTGCAGTTACCTTGCAACCAGGAGGCCTTTGCACTTCAGGATACTTGCACAAACTCTTGTGTTTCTTAAAGGAAAGCAACCACAGGCTCTCTGGAACTCTCTAAGTTACCTCTCTGCGTGCAACTAATTATTTTGAGAGTGAAACGGCACCTTTGAAGCATGTCTGTGAAATACATAATTAAAGTATCCTGTGTTCCATCATACCGTTGGACAGCTAATTGAAAATCACGTTGTGTCTCCATAATGAGTCAAATAATAAATGCATTTGTGCGCTGATGGAATGACTCGTCCCATGGTCCTTTCCCCCCTTTAATTTCTATGATGCCAACTGGCAGAAGAGGACCACGTGCTGGGCTGTCCTTGATCAGCAAATCCAGCAGGCACAGACCTACTGTTGGGGACTCCCGTGAGTTCACATGAATGAGGCTCTGAAGGACGAGGCTGCTGCTTCCAACAGGAAATGTACAGATGTGTAAGTCAGGCAGAATACATTGGGTTCCCTGCTGCCTGGGAACTCAGCGGTTAGCACAGCACCTGCCTGGGCTTAAGAAACGGGCAGAGCATATGTATTTAGGGTGAGAAATTAGATGAATGGCTGAGGGCTGTGTCTGCCCACGGGATCATACCATTCAAGACCCTCTGTGACGCCCAGTTGGCTCTGATACAGCAGAGGGTCCCTGCAGAGCAGCTGCTATTTCAGGAAGGGAAAGTCTGGGGCTTACCAAAGTCCAGGTAGCATCTCAAGCTCTTGCAAGCAGTGAATTGTCCTCAGCTGGTCTCTTGGGAATCTGGTGGCTCAACAAGTATTAATGGCAAGGAGTACATCCCTCTTAGTCACATCCCTCGTGTGTTTTTTAATCCTTCAGTATCTATCCTGCTCTCTGTGGTAGGGGGAGTGCTGTGCTATGTTTTTTCACCATGCTATGAACATATTTCTTAGAAGTAAGAACACAGGAAGAATTTCTTTGCCCTCCTCTCCACCATATGTTGTGCATTTGTGAAAGACAGGCATACCCTGATTGGTAAAATAATTGGTTTGCTTATCTTTCTTCCTGTGGGTTATATATACAGGGAAAGACAAAATTCAGTGTGTTGTGCCATACAATTATTTGTGGGATCCAAGGTTGCTAGAGAAGAAAATCATTCTGATAAACATAAATGAGAATTCCAGGCTGGTCCTACCCTGTGAAATTCACTGATGGCAATGGACATAGAAAGGAGGACTCTGGGGTGTCACTTCTTCTTTGAAGACTCAGAGCTGGACCAGTGCTCAGCTACAGTGGTTCTTATGGTCTTATTTTTACAATGATGAATTGCATGATCTCCTTCTCGTCACAGCAAGGAACAGCCTTTCAGCTTACAGGGTCATTCATCTGGCAGGAGAATTGCCTGGGAAGAACTAGTTATTTCAGGTTAGCATTTACACATATGTATGTTCATGAATATGCTCTTTCTGTGAAATAAATTAAATCCTTTTTCTCAGCCTACAGTCATGTAACCAATCATAGCTTTTCTCTGTAGCTCTTGTACTTTCTGACATCTAAAAAAATGTCATGGTGCATTAGTGCTAGGGAGACAAAGACAAGTAAGGAATTCTGCTGATGCTGCTTTTTACATTTAAAATCATGCAACATATCCAAGGGTTTAGGATGCATTTTCTCAGGAGGTTCTTACGACCTGAGTTCCCTGCTGTTTATATTTTGCCATCGCAGTCTTCTAATTACATCGCCATAGTTTTGGGAAAGGTTATAGTCGCTCCGACTAGCTTCAAGCCCTGCACTGCAAAATTATATTCTGCTGCTGCTGCTGGTGCCTGACAAAGATCTGGCTTCCAAACAAAGGCAAGAGGAAAGAATGAAGCAGCAGACCCTGCAAGAGATAGAATATTGTCTGTGTGATTAAAGCTCTTTTAGGGTATGGTCTGTGATGGAAAAGAAAAAGCGTGATCTCAGCTGATCTGCATTTTAAACAACGTTGCGGATTAGCAGAGGGGCAGCAGATGCACCTATTGAGCTGTAAAGGAAGGGATTCAAAGCTGTACCATGCAGATGGAGATTATTGTGCTGTGCCTCCCCGCGTGTGCCGCTCGGTGCTCCCGCTGCTCCGCAGAGCGGCCCTGCCCAGCCCGGGCCGCCGAGAGGGGCCAGGGCACAGAAACCGAGCCGGGCAGCCCTGCTGCTGCTGCTGCTGATGCTGCTGCTGCTGCTGCTGCTGCTGATGCTGATGCTGATGCTGCTGGGGACATCGTGATACAGGCACCGTGTTTGTAACATCCCTCCCTAACGCAGCCAGCTCAGCCCTTTCCTCTCAACAGCTTGGCCTGTCAGCGCTGCCTGTCGGTTTGCTACGGACCCATCCTTTTCCCCCCCATCCTTTTTCCTTCTGCAGGGCGAGAAAAATGCTGGCTGAGAGGAGAGAGATTTCCCTTCATGGCTTTTTCTCTTCTTTCATTGTGTCCAGGAATCAGCATCCTTTCTCCTATCTAAAACAGCAGTGTTGCAGTTTTGTTATTTGCTGTTTTCATTAAATGGATCATAAATTTGAAAGCTCTCTCACTAAATTTACATATTCACATATGCCATAGAGCGCACCCCATTTTTTGCTCTCAGATTTTTTGATGCAAGTCAGGAACAGACCTTGTGGCACAAATGGAATTTCATTTCATACTCATGTAGCAGGAGGTAGGTATGAGGTTTGTCTGGAAATTTATACAAATGACAGTCTACTGGCCAATTTTTTATGTTCTCCCATACAGTTTGCATTTGAAAATGCACTCATGGTGGGCTTGTAGCTTTTTTGCAGCCTTCTGCCACCAACTTAAGATGTGACTGTGGCATGTGCTTGGTTTCCAGCCCTGTCACAGGGTTTCAGTGTGACCTTCAGGAAGTTGCCCAGTTCCTTAAAGCCTAAAGTCTTTATCTTCAAACAGAGAAACAGCACATAATTAGGTGTATTCTGTGACTGCCTGATCTGTTTGGATCATAACCATCTACCCCAAGGCAGGGCCAAGCACCTATTATATGTTGTATGTATTATGTTTATTACAGTAGAGTCCTGGTCTTGAGTTGAGTCTTCCAATATAAACAGCAATAACAATTCCACGAGGCTCTTGTTCATGTATTTCTGCATTATGTTACGTATTTCCTCTTTAAAAATAATTTTCTCAGTAGTCCTGAAATATGTTCATGAGGCTTGAGTAAAAATACTGGAGAAAACTATTTTCTGCTACATCCTATCCTTGTTTGTGTCATAAATTCGGGCTTTTCCAAAAGCAGCCAGGATATTACCTCGTGCTATGTCTCTTATATGTGGGCAGGAGAGAGAGGGCAAATTCCTCTCTATATGCAACCACGACTTTGTTTTTGTTTCTTGGTTAGCACGGATTCTGCCTTGTCTGCTTCTGTAGCTCCAGCACTTCATACACTTCTCTGGCTTTGTCTTAAAGCTGGAAGCCATCTCAAGTACTGATTTAATCCCTTATGTTCCCCATCTTGAAGAGTTCCCACATTCAAGAGCAGATTAGGAAAAGTGCAAACCACAGAGCAAGGCTCGAGACACCGGTTAAGTGCTGAAGGGTGAGGACCGTGCTGTGGAGGTAGGGCTCTTGTTAAGCTCTGACGTGGGGCTTATCTCACAGCTGTGAGGAGAATTATTATCTGACAAACAGATTTGATGAATTTATGTAATTTATATTTAAATCAAGGCAATTTAAATCATGGATTTATATTATGGTTGAAATCAGCGGGCGCAAAATCTTGATTTCGTTTATTGATTCCATCCTTATCTGTCATTTCTGCATTTTAGATATTTTTCTAAAGAAAGGTTCATTTTCAAGATGGTGGCCATCCAGTTATGATGATTTGCAAAATAAATTTAGCATTTCTCTTCTGTGGTTAGGAAAACATTCCTTCCCACTTCCCATTCATTGAAGTAATAAATGTAGTTAATGTGCATTTGCTTGCATCCTTTCTTGAAATTTTTTTTGCTACATTGTGGATTGATGACTGCCATTTTCTAGTCACTGTAGATGGACATATATATTCTTTATAGGCCATTTGCATCAACCTCTATTTGGCTTGAAAATTGAAGTAAAATTAAATTTATTTAAAAATGAAACATTATTCTTTACTATCCAGATGTGCTGATTCCATTTAAAAATAACCACGACAATGGTTATTTTTAACAATGAAGTTAAAAATATTTCAAAAGAGTTTGTTTCGACCAGGAATGACAGCATGTGAGGTGCCCCTAGGCAGAAACTCTGCAGAGCTCTTTCCGCTTCCCAGGACACATCACTGCTCACCTGACAATTTCTGGGCTCTGCAAAACAGACTCTGTTGTGCTGGGATCCTCACTTGGAATTAGAATGAGACGAACCAGACCTTAAAGCCAGGTCTCTGAAGGAGAAAGTCTCCGCTTTGTCTCTCTCTTCTTCCACAGTGGCTCTTCCCTGCTGTGTGGGAAGAATTAGAGAGCAGTTTGTACGGATTTTCTTTAAAGGGTATGTAGGCTGAATGGACCAGTAGGAAGGTTGGGGTGAAAAGGAGAAGTCTTGTTTCACACATCCAGACCATAAAAGCTTGAATCTGCCATGCAGTAGCCTATCCACAGCATTGCCTGTAGTCAGAGAAGAAGCATGTGAAGTTGCTCCTAAATTATGACTTAGCCAGTGATGAATTTGCTTATAGGACTCCTGAGAATGAAATGTGGTATGGCTGAAGAAAAACAAGCACATTCACATCTTTCCTTATGTTTTTCTCACTCTTTTTTGTTGTACAGCTTCTGCGTTCATTTTCTTTGGGTTTTCTTCTAGTAGCTACAGAATGTTAGGTGGTTTCTCTTTTAGCATAAAACATGTAGAAAACATGAAGAATTACTTAAAGTGATTTAGAGAATATTATTTAAAGCTACTGCAAATAAGCAATGTTATTCCATTCAATATCCTTAAAACACTCTGAAAGTGTGAAAGTGTTCTTTGCTCACCAATACGTACAGAGACTCAATGGAAGAAAGCCACTGAATGAACCAAGTTCAGTACACTATTTTTGAGACCAAGACCAGCAGGAATGTTTGATGGACCAGGCGGTTGTGCTGCCATCCAGGGGTACTTAGGCTGGAGAACTGAGCAGGCAGGACTGTCACGGAAATGCAGAGTCCTGTTCTTGGGAATGATAGCCAAGGGATCAGTACACACATGGGACCAGCCAGCTGGAAGGCAGATCTGCGCAGAAGGACCTCAAGGTCCTGGCAGACAATAAGCTGACCATAAGCCAGCCAGGCCCTGGTGTACCAAAGGTAGGAAACAGTATCCTAGGCTGCAGGATCAACTGAATTGAGGCAAGTGGCCATCTTCCTCTGCTCGAGCTCACAACTGGAGACCTGCATCCAGTTCTGGGCCTCCACAAGTACAAGAAACAGAGGCTACTTATCCTATCCAGGATAGGGCCACAAACATGGAGAAATGGAGGCTTCTTCTGGAAGATTAGAGCTGGGATGATTTGATTTGTTGAAAAAGCTCAAGAGCATCTCATCAATGTGTATGAATACCTGTGGTGAGGGAATAAAGAGGAAGCTGACTCTTCTCAGTAGTGGCCACTGATATGACAAGAGACAATAGGCACAAATTAAAACTATTTATCCGAACACAATAAACATTTTTTTTTACTGTTAGGGTGATCAAACAACGGAACAGAAATCCAGGGAGGTTATGGAGTCTTCATCTGTGGAAATACCCCAAGTCCAACTGGATTGGTCTTGGGCAATGTGCTCTAGCTGTCATTGCTTGAGCAGGGGCTTTGACTTGATCATCTCTAGAGGTCCCTCAGGGCATAATTCTGTCATGCTGTAACTAACAGCAAAATTCTAGATATTTTTTCCCCTCCTCAGCAGTGAATTTATGGACTGCTAGCACAAATCAGAACAGCATGCTTAGAGAAGGCCTCATTTGTTTCTTTAACTCTGTTGCTAAATACCTGGACATCTGCTGCCCTGATTTTCTTTATGCTGTTTGCACTGCCACCAAGTGCAGTTCCTGCTCTCGTATTCACTCACCTGGTTGCCTCTGTGGTTTCAAAAGGCACCTGCCCTTCCATATTCAGCATTAGGTACTGTGCACAACAACACTCACATACAGCTGAAGAGGAAGATTTCCAGCAGAGTACACTCCAAAGAGAGACAAAGGTTTTCAAAATAACCTTTATTTAGGCTTCTTCGTGTAGTTATTAGTGGGATTTACAGCTGATGCTCTGGGATGAGGGATTCTCCACTGTATTTAACAACTTGTAATCACACAAAAGCCACAGATTTTCCTTAATTCCCTTTAATATGACCTGAGGGGAGCACCTCCGCTCTTTCTCAGAAGGGAAGTTAGCTTCTCTCTCTAAGAAGTAAGCTTTTCTTTCTGTGTTTCTCTATCTCCTGGAGCTTGCAGGGGCTTGTATCCCTGTGAAATAGAAGGGAAGAGTTAGTCTTGCATGTGCAAGTAAAAATGGTCTCTGAGGAAGCTTAGACCAGGTCCTTCTGCAGCTGAAACCTGTGGGGCTGTTCTGCTGCACCCTGTGCTGTTGGTAGAGCTCACAGTACCCACATGCCTTCATCCACTCCTATTTCTAATGTGTGCAGGCAGTCTGCTTGTGCAGGAAGTCTCACTGGCCTGGCTGGAACTCAGGAAGCAGATCCTGTGCATATGGCAGGGCTGTTTCACCATTTTGTGACATTTCACAGGTCACTGCAGCTCACAGTGTTTCCCAAACTGGTTTTGTTTGTCCATCTGACCACACCAGGCTCACTGGTTTGTGTACTGACGTACCAGAATTAGGCTGTCCTACTCTGAAGACTGAGGCTTTTCTGTATTTGGCTTTTGTTAGAGTTTCTGATTCTCTTCTAAAAGTCTTTTTCCATTCTGGCTGAGAGGGATTTTTTTTTTTTTTTTTTTAAATTATCACTCTAATATAATTTGGACTGAACCCTCTAACTCTTGGTTTCAAGCAGAGAGGGTCACACTCAGGTAGTGTTGCTGCAGGTACCTGTCCTACCAGGTCTATAGGCTGTTCAGCTGCTGATTTTTGTGTTCAGGGAGAAACCCTTAATACTCACCTCTGTGCACCTTGGCCATGGCCTGAATGTGCAGGTGGCCTGACCCTGCAGTACGAGTAAAGAATATCATAGCAGTTTCTAGTTGCTTAGGAGCTCATAACGCCAAAGAACTAAAGTGCGTGTAATGTTCCTAAGGACAAAAGAGTATTTTCTGTGCTCTGTACAGGCAGTATCCCTTAAGGCCAGAGGCTTTTCAGGAAGCGATACGTGATTTGTCTAATGCCATTACTGCTGGGTAGTACTGTATTATTTTAGCATGTTTATCCCCTGTGTATGTCGGGACACTGAACAGGCACAGCCATCTCAATTATTTCTGAGCTGCCTTCTCTTCTGAGCGTGAGCGACTCTGAGTCAACACTGAGCTCCTCTGTGGCCGATGTTTGTAGCCCGTGCTGTGTTGTGTCACCTCCTTGGAGAGGCTGGGAGGGCTGCTGCGGCTGCTCTCGGTCACAGGGAACTGGGAATAATTCCAAGGAAGCCAATGGGGTCACAGTGACGTACAAGTAGGGAGAACTGGATCCTCACGTGGGAGTGTTGTTTTTGAGGGATGATATTTTAACTTTTGCTCAGGTTTGTAGCCTGTAGGGACAAGCTGCTTATTGGTTGTTTGCTTATTTCTGTGGACTTTTCCAGGCTTTAAACTTACCCTTCTTCTTAAATGGAATCTTTTGATTGAACCTCCCTAAGTCTTCTGGTGCTTCTTGAAAAATGTCTGGGGCCAAAAAATAAAATTATGAATAGAATAGAAAGCAATCAGAGAAAAAGCATAGGGTGTGAGACTTGGTTGACTTCTAGAAAATTCACCTACTCTTTTCTTTATTATAGCTCTGGCCTTGAACTAGTGTTTGTGGGGAGCCTAATTTAAGCATTTTATTCTGATACTAAGAAAATACCAGTCTGATGAAAGGCAGGCCCCTTTCCTGTGTAGGGAAGGGGCATAGTAAAAGGTGCTAAAGATTTAAGGATAACTGTGCCTGGATATTTGTTCTACCTGAATGATGGTTAACACGTACAGGGACTCACTGTGGTAACCTTTGAGAATGGCTGGCTCTGGAATAAGGTCTTCTACAGCCAGATCTTTAGCACTTCAGTGTCACTGTCTGCAGCAACACCTATTAGAATAAGCCAGGTTTGTATAGCTCTAAGCTGCTGCTGAAGAAACTGATCTGCAATTTCCTAAAACAGATGAGCTTCTGCATTGACTTCAAAAGGCTTTAGATCAGACCCATGGAATCGTTCCAGAAGAGAAAAATTCACTGTGAGATCTTCCAGCAGCCCAGGCTGGAGTTCTTGCATAGAAATCCTGGAGCAGAAGTATGACACAAAGATGTGTTTTGACAGCACAGGTCTCATCCTTTTATAATCACTGGTTCCTGCCTGAGTTTGAAATTGATGTCATATTTCAAGACATACTTAGCCTCAGCCAGTGTGGTATGAATTCCATGTGATAAAACTGGGTATCAGAAGGTGGGTTTTAATGTTCCAGTTTATCTAACCACCTTCCTTTTGCGAGGAAATTAAATTCACTTTATTTTCTTTCTTTTTATTGTGGAGGCACAGCTGACCGTGCTCTGTAGGTATTGCATTGTTTCTCGTATCTAAAATTAATGAGGTACTTGGGCCTTTTTATGTTTTGAATATGATGCCCTGCTTTTTCCTCTCTTTGTAGGGAACACGGTGAACCAGCTGTAGTGTACTTCATACTACATGAGCAGACAGCTCCTGTTCTTCTTGGTGTAGGAGTCAATAAATCCTTTCAGCTCCATGCTGGGACCTTAGCCATTATTCTCAAATTAAAGGAAATACTTTTTAAAGTTTGTTCAGTTTGGGTTTTTTAATATGTCTGTTCCTGTTCATTAAATGTATAATAATCTCATTTTTCTTACCTTTTATTCTGTTATTCTTCTGCTGTGACTTTCCTGTTTGTAAATCAGAATTCAGTTTCCAGTTGGTCTTTCTTCCCATTGTCCTACATCAGAGGCTTGGAGTTTTTCATATCCAGTACAATTAAGAAAATGTGTTATTTCCTACACTTTCTACAGTGACCGTGTGCCTGCAGATCTGGACTGGCCACGGCATCTGTTGTCTTTTACACAGGAGAAAGGAGAGAATAAGGTACACAGAAGGAAACTGGCAGGTGAACTGCAGGAGAAATGGGTAAAACTGTGGAGGGCATTACTGCAGGAGGCATAAGGAACTGGAGTCAGTGGGGATAGAGGTGTGGGAATGAATCGCAGGTGTTATGGCACTGGAGGAGAGTGGAAGTAGGAGATGTGGTGGGTTTGGACTGGAGGAGGATCCAGAGTTTTGTGGTGTATAATGAAATTAAATTCAGGGTGTGGATCTGTGAGTGGTCAGCCTCTGTTAGTTCTACTGGATCCAGAGCAATTTGTCCCTGGTAAAACAGCAGTGTCTGTAGAACAGTGGCTATCCAATGCACTTCTCCTCTGCCTGTGTATGGGCCATACCCTAGTGCCATCAACAAGCCCTTCTGGAATTCCTGGGAGCTGCCCGTGCTTGTGGCTTGCTGTTTGGCCCCTTGTCCAAAGCATGGGTGCAAGTGTGGTTAATCCAATCACTTCCTGAGCCCTCACTGAAGGGCAGCATATCGGCACTCAGTGAAAATCCCGTTAGGAATCTGTCAGAGGGTGATTAAGAGATGTCGGAGGGCAGAGTAAGCTGCATCAGCACTGAGCTGGGTAGATGAAGTGTTCTGTGGTGAGCCTAATCTTGTGAAGAGCATGACCTCTGTCTGCTGTGTAAAGGTTTTCCATGGTTACCCCTGTTTTTAATTAGGTTTTTAATATACATATAATCTAGCTGAAACAATCTTGGCTGATGGGAGGGTCAAAAGGGTGTGAGGACTTCCTGATGGAGCGTGGCAAAGAAGGGGAGATGTAAGAAATTAATATAGAAAATGGGATTAACATCAGCTAAAAGTACATGTGAAGAGCAGTTTATCTGCTGTTTCCCCTCCTCCTTCCTCACCCTCTCTTTCTCTGCTGCTCACTGCTCCCTCCTTATTAGGGCATCAGCTCTTCTCGATAGATCAGTGGACCAAGTGGGGATGCTGTGGCTCATTACCCAGATGTTACCTAATTACAGCAGCATGTTTTCCAAAAGACATCCTAGGCAGGATAGACAGACTTCTGCTGCCTTCCTTCTGTACCTGAAAATGGCCGTGTTTGGTCATCTCCTGACAAGGGATTATTGAAGTCTGAAGAGGAACATGGCTCTCATCATTCCTCGAGAGGAGCTTTACAAGGAGATGTACAGCTCTTGGAAAGAGGCAAAAAAAGGCTTCTGACTAGGAAAGTTTTGAGTGAAAGCAGAGTTTTCCCAATACCCATGCAGAGATGTAAAAAGAGTTGGGCTTTTTTTTTCCTCATGCATCAGTGGAAAGATCTGTTGTATTTTAATTAGTCTTTTGAATTTGAAAACAATGAAACCACTCTTCTCTTTCCCTGTGTGCAGTGCTGCCCTGACACTTTCAGATGTCCACCTTGGAAGCTGAAGTCTGCACTTACGTGGCAGCAAAGCTTAGTCTCCCAAGCATTTTGATGCAGGAACAAAGACTTGATTTGAAATAGGAACTCAGCCCATAGACATCACAAGCTGCTGGTAGCTCCCAGAGGGCTTGAAAAGTTCGTGGCTTTGTTAGATTTGGCTGATGAAATAGTGTTATTTTGCAAAAGCAGCATCAGTGCGCTGGTGAAGGTTCGTGTCCTGGTTCCCTGAGGGGGCCTCTTTAGATACGTGGGTGTGTCTGGTGAGATGGGAAAGAGAGCACATCGAAAGGGCTCAACACTCACATTCTTTGCTATATTCAGGGGGCATAAAGGTTTTCTGAGAAGTATTGATTTATGAAATATTGCAAGAAAGAGACCAAGATAGAAATCAATAGAGGTGATGTTGGTTCTGTGTGTTTTGATCCTGCTGAGCTTGGAGGATGATCCTACCATAATCTCTGAGGCATCCACTGTAAAACCTGCTCCTGCTGAGCTGCTCTGTGTGTGTATATATATCTGTACGTGTTTGTGTCTCTTGTTCCCTAATATCAGGCATGTGGATCCAGTCACATCTGAGCTGATGCATTGTTCTCACCAATCTCTGAGCTTAGGAGTGTGTCCCTCTGGCTGGCCGAGCCAGCAGACGTTTGACAGTGCTTGTAGCTCAGGACAGTAAATCTGGGCAGTGCCAATTTAGTGTGCAGCTCTCCCGTGCTCTGAGCTGAGGCATGTGGATCTCAGCACTGATGAACCTCTCCTTCCATGCTCCTGCTGAGCATTTGAACTCTGGCTTTAGTCCTACCACCATAATTACAGTTTATGCAGTTTAAAACAGTTAATCCATGAGCCCTCGGAACAGCCTTTTAGCACTAGAATATATCAGAAGAAGAGCCCACGGTCAAAATGTTTCATTATCAACCTGGGTAGCTCCATCCCCTTAGAAATCCTTTTAGATTTCTAGATTTCTCCTATACCTCCTTTTGCCATTATGCAATTATAAATTAATCCATGTAATTTGCATGTCACTTGATATAAGTCTCTGTTTATTTTAAATGCAATAATTAGAGATAACAATTGCTATAGAAAAATAAACATCTCTTCAATGAGAAGGCTGAGTAACTAAGGGCAATTATTGGTTTCTTTAAGTAGGAAGCTCACTAACAAAGGTCTTTCCAGTGCAGCTAAGAGCAGTGTAAGATGTGCTGTCTCTCTGTCGGAGACCGGAAATCTGTGCTCTAAAAGAATTGGGATGGGAAATGGAAGCTAATAATGAGAAATTATCTAGAGGTTTCTTTCCAGATGGTATTTAGGATGCAGTTTTCCTGGTTGCAATGTGTAAAACTTGGGTAGGATTGATATTCCTTTCCAACCTTCTTTGTAAGGATTAATCAGTTAATCCTTCTACAGCCCTTGCAAGGTAGGTAAGTAAGTGTTATTATCCTTATTTTATGGCTATGGAAATCATGTTGCTGTGGGCCAAATTTTAATCCATTTTCCACTGTTGCAGATCTAAAGCAACTTCACTGCAGTCTGCAGAGATAGACACTGTAACTGAACTGATTTAACCCTAATTGAAACTGCAGTGTTTGTGAAGATAACTGTGGAGAATAAAGAGGGGGGATATTACATTTTAAGATTGTCCTCCACCCCGCTTGAGATGTATTAATGCCTTTGTTTGCTGTAAGGGTTGATTTTCTGGACTGGCATCCTTGAGGTTTTGCAGGTCTTGCAAACGTTAGTGCATATAGCTTTCAGGAATGAGCATCCATAAATTCTTTTAAGATTTACAGCAGCAGCCTCCAATTTCTGGGAATAAATTAAATTCTTTGTATATGGAAAGCATATGCACAAATATGCAATTCATGTGCAGCAATAATATCAAGCTTTTTGCAAAACAGTGTACTTGAGTTTGCCAGCTTAGAACTTTTGTTCCTCTTCTAATCCAGATAGTTTGTTGCCAGTACTTGAGCCCTGAAGGAAACCACAAATGTTTATATTTTGCGCTGCCTAGATTAACATTTGTGGAGTATTCATTGACTTGGATTAATTGGCAATTAGCTAACTCAAGTTAAAAGAGGAGTGATGTTTCTCTCTAGACATTCCTTTAATTGCTCATCCAGCCAAAATAGACACTTCTGGCCAGACCAGGGCTTTCTGCTCGGATTTTTTTTAGGATTTTTGACAATGAGCTCTGAAGTGAAGAGCAAGCAACACGTGTGTACAGATGATCTTCTGAAATCAGTGTCTAGTTTTCCAGCTATGGAAATGTATTTTAGTTTGGTTTTATTTTTAAAGATAACAAAATACTTCCATTAACCACTAGGAAAAATCGTGTGTTAAATATAGTAAATGTACCTTTACTCCTTTGATTCACGTCATGGTTAAAATTCAGGATAACAAGTTACTTGTTTTACATTTCTGAAAGACTGGGAACATCATCAACAATGAATGTACCACAAGTGCTGTATTTAAACAACAGTGATGTTTCATTATTTATTGCTCTCTCTTTCTCACTCAAAATGATACTTCGTTTCAGATCAGTGTCTTTGGCAGACTTCAGGTTTCAATAATACTGAAAACATTCTTTCTTGTTCCTAGAATGTTTCTTTCTCTAAGGAAGACTTGTAATAACAGGATCATTAGTAAGATGCTACTGTTTACCCATCTGTAAAGTGCATCTCAAACAGCACCAGCTTCAAACTCTTAATACTTTATTCAGTCTCTCCTAGAGAAAATTGCTACACAAAATGCAAGGCAAAAGTAAATGAGTCTCTTCTGAGATCCTGTCCTTGGCTGAAAAGTCCTGGAGGTGATTGCCAGTTGCAATATCAGCCACTTGCTGTGGTCATGAATTCACAGTGAATATATTGTCTCAGCTGGAGGGAAGCTTCTGTTTCTCCATCCTCACAGAACACTCTTCTTGGGCAAAAGAAGAATCTTCTCTCTGTACTGCTTCGGGGTGGGCTATCCACCTTTCCAACTGATTTATTGTGTCCCTTGCTCATCACATAAGCTCCTGTCCTTTTCAAAAACTATCTGTATGTCTGTAAGCATCCACAGAGTGGGAGTTTGCCAGCAGAAAAATGCACAGGCATGGTTATTAGCAGGTCACTGCCTCTACACTTCCCTTTGCTCTTCTTCGTTCAGTGGCATCTTCCTGTCATCCGGGGTTTCTCATGCTCATTGGTTTCCAAACTGTGGCTTTTAATTATGATGAAAAGACAGTGTTAACTTACACATACCCTTGCTTTCCACTGTGTTCATGATTTCTTCTTTACTCCCCAGCCTGCAGTTATAGGGCTGGTTCTGATGCAGTTCAGTGGCTAAGATCAAAAGCAGCCCAATGTTTGCAGTTCATTGGATGCAACAACTGATTTGAAAGCCCAAGGATGTCAGTGTCCCGAGTCCCCAGGAATGACCTACGGATGGAGATCTGAGGTGTGCCTGAAGCACTGGATGTGGGACAGCTGTGTGGGTGGCTGAGGGAAACTTCAAGCAGTCGATTCCCACAGCACCTTAGATATTCTGTCAGGACAGACCAGAGTTAACTTTAGCGGTCACAAAGGTTACTTGCCTGCATTTGAGGGGTTAATTACTCATGAAGTTGACAAGTTCAAGCTCTATTTCTTGCCTGGCAGACTTTGCTGTAAGCCAAGCCAGTGCAGAATATCCTTGCAGCAGCAGGAGCAGCAGTGTTTGTTTTCCTTTGCAGAAGACACATGTAGCTGTGCTGGCGTGACTGTGCAGATAAGCTTTACAAATAAGTACCTAACTTATTGACACATTTGTATTGGAGGAGGATTTATATAGTTTTGAAGTGCTTATTAACAGCTGCATATACAGAAGAGGAAAAAATGGAAGATGCACCACCTCTTCCCCAGCCCTGTAAACACACCTTGGGCATTTGTTTCCAAGCAGGCATTTCTGCCACTTCCATTATTTCAGTTACAGCTCAGCAGTTTATTCACATAGTTGCTTCTCTCGGAGGTCTGTTATTATGTAAATAAATAATGCATCTTGAATCGTTTGTGTTCTCTGTGTCAGTGAAAGGGCTTCTTAAGAGTCAGAAACCCACAGGATCTCAAATCCACATTTGAGTCGTCTCTCAGCAGTTACACAACTGACTGAAATTACAGGACAGAAACAGAAGTCCTGAGGACAAACCCTTCCTGCCTCAGCTCAATTAAGCTTTCTTCGAAGTAGCAGGAGGAGTTTGTTATCCTATAGACGGACTTAATAAGAGTAGGTTGGTTTTTTTTCTCTATTTTTTTTTTTTTTTTCTGCTTAGGCTGGCATGCACATGTCAAAAGGAAGTGGCCAGGGGAGAAAGGAGGAAGCAAGGCATAGCGACATGTTTTATTTTTATCCTACAATTACATTCAGTGAATTTAGTACAGTGAAAAGTGCTGTCTTGGGCTGTTCAGCGGGCTGTCTAAAATTTCTATCTCCACAAAACAGACAGCAATGACAGTGCATTTCTTTTCTTGATTTTTAAAATGCAAATCAGGAGAAGAGGAAAGATGCATTAAATCTCACATATGTTTTCTCATTCTGTCCTTTGATACCATGGCATAAATCAAGAATGACTTCTTGAGGTCAATGAATTCAATATAAAATCAATGTGATTCAATACCAGTTTTATTTTTGCAAAATGTTTGGTGTCTTCTAACGGTTAACTTTTTATTGGAGTAAAGAGAATGGTTTACTCTTAATTTTTGAGTTTCTTTTTTTGAGATAGTTAATATCTACCTCTTGTTTTTGAGGTAGTTAATAGCTACAAGGAGAAGAGGACACTGTGAAGATACCCTGTGCAGCATGACAGAGTCCCAGAAGTTCATGGTTAAACCCTTCAATGACAGGGTGCTTCAGGAAGGACAAAAGAAATACAGTTTACAAATCAGCCACATTCAGTTGGACAGATGTCTTGATTTGGGGGCAACAAGATTTGAAATCAAACCCTGAAGTGTGAGATATCAGAAGTCTGATATATCACTAGTGAAGATCCAGTTAGAGAGCAGTTGTTTCTCACCCTTATTTACCTCTGAAAATAATCAGTCTGTGCCACATTGCAGTACAACACAGTGCCATGGATCCTGGGAGTCAGATGCAAAGGACTGAGCTAAAAGTTCTGCTGAGATCTGAAAATGTAGCTAAGAGCAATGTAAAAAGTGCTGTCATTGTGCTGCAAGAGTGATGTAAGTCTGTGGTTTGTCCTAGAAGCAGGAAGGAAGCAATCAGCACAGATTGAAACAGTGCATGCTTTCAACAGGGTGGTGCCAAGTAGCCTCTATCCAAACACAGAACAAAGCCAAAGGGAAAAAGCACAAGTAAGGCTGCAGGTGCTCTGAACAGTGAGCACAGAGCCAGAAGGGCTTTGGTTAATATTACAAATTGAATAGAAAAAATTCAGACAGAAGAGTGAGTGTGGTTGGACATCACAGCATCTTGCCCCAGCTCTGCTTCTTGGTTGCTTCAGGCAGAGGACACGCTATTGCTATACACAGTTTCAAATGTGTTCAAGTTCAGATTTGTCAGTGCATTGCTTTCTTAATTTTTGTGACTTGTTTATGTCGTGGCTGAAAGTGAGGATGTCAGCATTTAACCAGATGAGACTGAGAAATTATGTCACTAGAAATATCCAGAACACTTGAGCATGCCGTAAAAGAGATGTGACTGGAAGCAAGTTTATTTCTCCACGTAATAGCCAGTGATTAATAATTCCAAATTTATTATTACCTGTGTAGCAAAAGGATGGACAAGTACCTGCAGAAGATTGCTGAAGTCCCTGATGAAACTCTAGTTCACTTAATTTGGTCCAGTTTGTAGTAAGGCAATAATCTCTTTGTCCCTTAGTAAGACGTGTGAAGTCCTGTGTTCAGTGTTTCACTGGACTGAAAATCTGTTTTGTTCAAGTTCCACATGAAGCAGTGTGTTTGGCTTTGTGGTTTGCATTAGAGGATGGGGTTGGCTTCTTAACTGCAACCCAGCCTAGGAGCTGGGAACTAAGTTAGTCCTTGTTCTACTGTTTGATGTCATTGCTCATAAATGCTCTGCAAAACACAGCAGCTCTTAGTGACACCGGGGAGGTGCCATTTCTTTCTTAGTTTAGTTGTAACTGAATTAACCTAAATGGCAATTTGGCATGTAGTGTGTGGAGTGGGCTGGTATCCAACCCATCAGGTGTTGTGCTGTATGTGCATGTTAGACAAGAGTAAAACCTGAAGCAAACAAGATCTCACTTGAATAACCTGTGAATTACAACTTTTCCAGCCACGAATTTTCTTAATGACAGTAGAGTTGAGAGCTCAAAGGGACATCTCAAACTCAGTTGTGGGAGATATCTCAATGTACCATCATGTAAGTCACCAGACTTACATTAAAATCTTGCAGAAGATTTTATGCTCATGTATGCTACTTACCTCTTTCTTTTAAGTCTTGGTGTTCTATACTTTGATGATAGTACAGACATCATAATCCTGTCAGGATATCAACATTCCTTTGCCAATATAATCAGTTAATAGCACTCTATCCTATGTGAGGGCAAGAATATAGTAAATAAAAACAAACAAGAACTTAGAATGGTAGCAGCAAACGCTGTTGTTCCTCCACACCACAGTGGCATTCATCACAGTATTAACTTTATCTGGCAGGGTAAATTAAAACAGTAAGGGAAGCCATAATTAAGTATCTTTTTTATTGTGATCATGGAAATTTTGGAAGGAGCTAGGGAAATGTAGAAGACACGTCTACAGTGCAAACATCGAGTTTTGTTGATTTCCAAGCTTTTGTTGATGCCAGATGTCAGCAAAAGCTCTTAGTCCAGTGCGATTCAGTTGCCAGAATTTCTTATTGGTAGAATACACTTTGAGTGGTGAGAGCTGGGCTACAGCGCTTCAACAAAACCACAGTTTTAGTGGCAGAAACTGCAGGAACATCAACGATGTTGGTGGCTTTGCTGCCAAATGGTCACAATGAGGGCTGAAGGGTCTTCTTTACTCACAAGACCTTTTCTGGCTAGAGGAATTACTAAGGGGAATTTGTGTGCATGTAAGCTGCCAACAGTCGGATGGTGTTCTAAAAGGAAAAGCCTGGACAGGTAACCTCAACCTCTAACCAGTTCTTCCTTTCTGTTTTGCTTTGTTTCTCCTGCAGGGCTTGTGAAGTTGGGGGTTCATTGTGTCACGTGTCAGAAGGTCGCGATAAAAATTGTCAACAGAGAGAAGCTCAGTGAGTCGGTGCTAATGAAGGTAATTTTCTAATGGAAGATTTAAAAAAAAATACTAAGTTCCTAGCTCCATGTCCTCTGTTCCATGCAAAATTAATATCTTTAATTATGTATAACAAACATCTCTGTCAGTACTAGGATTACGCGGAGCATAATAACAATAATTTAGTTATGGGGGAGGCGAGGGCAGCTGAAATTAAATGGGAGAATGCCTGTGCTTTGTGCATAAAATAAACAGTCAGCTACAGAGTTGATGGTTCTCTGCTGGGTCCAGTCATGTTGGGCACCTGACTCTCACCACTACTACAGTGTCATTGTGGTGGTACATTGCAGGCTGAGGTGTACAAATCTCACTATGAGGAGATTTAACAGGGGCTGGTGGATCTGTTACTTGAATACTCCTACTGCTTGCTCTGATGCATGGTTTCTCTATGATCTCATGTACTTAAAGCTGTAATTCAGTTTACAATCCACAGAGCTGTGCCACTGGAGACCATCAAGGTGTTTGTCCCAATGGTCTCAATGACTGTTAGTGTTCTTCTGAGCTTGGTTTGTTTTTTACCTTGCCTTGTGATTCTCCTCACATGAATGTCATTGATTGATCTTGGAAACCTAAAAATAAAATAAATGTATGCATAGCAGTTTATTCATGTGATTTGGTGACTAGAGAGGCTAAATTCAGCTTGATGGGAAGGAACACAACCGCGCTGCAATCAACAGAATTCCGTCACGCTGTCACCTGCAAATTACGCCAACAGGTTTGCATGCAGTGTTGAGCACTTCACTGAGGTGACTTCCCTGTATAAGCACACAGAGCTTCTCTATATAAGCTCATCTTTACACTCCTGTTTCCCATATGGACTTCTGTGTCAGCTGTTACCCAGCACAAGTAAGTATACCAATCTTACTCAGAGCAGAAAGAAAATGGAGTGTAAGCTAATGCGCAGTCAGTGAATGTTACGCAAAATCCTTGTTTCGGACAAGGATTCTGAAAGTTTATACTCAATTGTAACATGTTCAGACTTTACCTTTCTGGAATTCCATTGATGTATTCCTCTCCTGTTTGTGGATTCAAACAGATTTCTAATATAGACCAAAATTTAGAAATAGGCAAGAACATTGTGTGTAAATGGTAAAATCTGAATGGACACTAAGCACTGAATAAATTCTGGAGCAAAATAATAGGAATATTTCTGAAAAACCTGAACATTTTGTTTGGTGAGAGAAACTGTCTGGTATTTATACAGAACGCCTTATTTACCTCACTGATTTCCAGAGTAGGAGGCAAATCACTTAGCATAGCAAAGCAATCTCTCTGCTTTAGCTGTGTTGCATTACCTCGGTTGTAGTATGAAATCTGAGTAGTGAAACGGTGTGTTAGGCCCTTGTTTTCCACAGCCACATGCTGGAGCGTGCCATGTTTTCTGTAAGACTGTACAGCATCTTTCTCAGGAGAAAATTACGCGTTGCATCATGGTTCTCATTTTCAGACCCTTCTTTGTGAGATTTTCTCTTTCAAGGATTCTGTTCTCTGTGCTCAGGAGGTTGGAATAACAGATGGGATTGAAGTGGTTTGCCCAGTTCTTACATAAATTCAGTAACCGGATGTCTTTTCAGGAATGCCCTGTGCCTGGTGGTCACAGACAGGGCCTGAGACTTCTAAGTGAATTTAGAGCACTGTTAGCCAGTTTAATCCAGTCTGGCTGGAGGGGGAAAGTGCTTGCAGCTTTTGGCAATCCCAGCATGACCATTGTGAAGCATCCAGCTGACAGCTTGCTGTGTGGAGCCAGCAGCCACAGCGAGATAGCCAACGGTGAGGCCAAGTCACTGTGGTGTGGTGGCATTCCTACTTTGCAAGTCTTCCCAACAGCCTATCAGTTCCACTGACTTTCTTTGCCAGTGGGCCGTGCAGAGCAGCCCCTGGAGCCAAATGATTCAAGACCACAGCTACTCTTCCAAGCCAGGCCTGGATTGATGGATTTTGCTTTAATTCCTCCTTGGACAGAAAAGCTGGATCTGACAAACATGCACACCTGCCACGTGAAGCTGTAACAGTGCAGTGCTATGGCCATTTATCCTAGAGCATAAGGAAAAAGTCTGCTCACAGTCCTTTCAGCATTTAAAGTGACAGGCAGAAGCATATCCAGCAGTCTGCTTTCTTTGTCATCATTATTCTGTTTTGACTTGCTTCTTGTAGCCTTCATTTCTCCAGTGTTTTTGCAGTGTTTTATTCTGTATGTTCGGGGAACTGTCCCTTCTCTCTGCAGCTGCTCTTCATCTGAGCTGTGCAGAATTGAGAGGCATTTGGTAAAGTGCTTTCTAATCATAACGTTGTAGTATCGATATTTCTGGAGAGAAGAATTTGGAATGGAAGCAGCTGGTCTCAATTAGCAGAACTGCTGCTATGGAGATGATACACGGGCAGGCACGATGCAGCACAGGCTGCAGTAAATGTATCATCCAAGCACTCCCTGCCCTGTCAAGGGATGGGGCTGCCCAGTGCACACACAACCTTTTGCTTTGTCGTGCCCTCGCTTGCTAAACGCAGGCTGGGGAGCAGTGTTCCTTTTCCAGCTCCAACTTGGGCCTGTCTGGGATCCTGGCTTTGGGGCAAAGCTACATATGTAATTTCACTGCCTTCCCTCAACTGGTAAAAGCTTCATTGGGTTTCTTCAGCGGTACTGCGGAAACACCGCTGATGTGGAGACCTGTGCCCCACAGTACTTCTGGCTTGCTCTAGCACAAATTGGCAGGACAGATTTCAGAAAGCAGTGTGCTACAGGGAGCGTCTTGAGATTGAAATATGGTTCATTAATCTCCCTGAATTACATCTGGATCGCTGACAGGGAAATTAGGCCCAGAATACCAGAGTTGTCTATAAAGCAGTAAGGTTTCCTGAGCAGCCAGTTCACTACTGATGGTTGCATTTTCAGTACCAGTACAAACATTTGGAGTTTATGGCTTCAGAATATAAAGGTTAAAGCAAATCTTTCCTCTGATACGCAGAAGCTCCTTTGGAAACACTGAGGTGTCTTATGGGATATACTCAGAAGAATCCTTTCTCCTCTTTACTGTCTCACCAGTTCTCTTCCAGTCCCACCTTCCAAAGAATAAACAACAACAAACTTACTCTTTGGTGATCCATCAGACAAATCATTATTTGGACAGACAGTGGTAGTAGAATAGGAACAAAAAGGGTGAAGAATGAGAAGGGGACATCTGGCCTTGGTCTAATGACTTGAACATGCAGGCATCCTCAGAAAGCCACAGATGTCCCTGGCCTGATGACTGGAGCCCAGAGCTCCATATGTGTGCTTTGTGTCAGTGTGCCTTTTGTTTCTTCTGAGTCCTCCAGTGCTGGCCTTGAAGTAAGGCAGGAATTTCCCGGGCAGGAGATGGGAAGAAAAGCACTGCTGTGGAGCTGAGTTGTATCACGGGTGGTGGGTTTTGGGGAGGCTGTCAGTTGGTTTGGTGACTTGCAGGCTAATGAGCTCTGCTTCCAAAAAATGCTGCACACAATTCTCTGTGTTCTTAACCACCGAAGGCCTTGCAGCAATCACTATTGGAGATCCCTGTCTGCCTGAAATAATTGAGTGGAAGGATAGGTAGGAGAATAGAGTGACAGTTCCTCTTGGAACTGACAGGATAACTTAGGGAAGCGTACTTGTAAATAACTACCTCTTTGCATGGTCTGTTCATCATTTCTTCCTTCTTCCTGGGCTTCTACTTCAGTAGGTGTTTGTCTCTCTGCTACCTCATCCTACTTTAGAGCCTTTCCTTCCCTCTCCATTTTCTTTCAGTTGTTCTTTTGTCTCTTTTTAAGCCATTTATTCTTCATTCCCTTCCATTCTGTGACTTCTTCCTTTTTTCTGTTTCCCCCTCTTTTGCTACAGAAAGCCGTGTAATAGCTGTCACTGTTTGTTGCCGAAACTGCTGAAATGCAGCATGTCTGGTTAAGGTGCCTGTTCTTCAAGGAAAAAAAAGTTTAGAAAGTGGGCACAATTTAGAAACTGTCTGAGAGAGTAAGAAAACAATCAGAGGTCGTGCTTTTTAAGACTCAGGGGACTTAGTTTATTAAAGAGAAGGCTAAGACATAGCTTAATCATCGTGTGTAAATACTGATAAGGAGGATAGGCATGTGATAACAGAGGATGTTACAGTCTTGGGTATAAAAAGCTGATTGGAAACTAATAGTTGTAAGCTGTAGGTAGATTACATGTAGAAACACTAGGCCTGTTTGACCACTGGATGAAGTTACTGAAATAAGCTACGCAAAGCTCTAGTGAGTTTTTCTCCTGAATGATAATTAAACTTCATCTTGCACTGCAGTATGTTTTTCTAAAACCCAAGATCCTTGTTCAACTTCAGATGCTGGACTTGAAGCAGGAAGTGGTTGGTTTCCTGATCCATGCTATGCATTAGCTCTGATTAGATCAGTGCAACAGCCTCTCTGGCCTGAAAATCCATGGAGCTGGGAATTTCAGTCACACACTTGAAATCTGTGAGAAGTCCCATATCTGTCTGGGGCATAAAGAGATGCACTTGTGCATAGTGTCTGTAGAAGCAGAAATTTAGGCTCCTCCAAGTGAATTTAAAGAAGGCAATAGTTGAGAACAGCAGCTTCCTCTTGGAATGCCTTATTTTCAGACTTTTAAAAGAACAGATTGTGATATTAGGTGACCTGGCTGTCCTCAGCTGCTGACTGCAGGCTGGTCTACAAGAAATCATTACCAAAATATGAGAATAGTATCAGGGAGAAGCTAAATCTGAGG
The DNA here is from genome assembly GCA_013396955.1 of Regulus satrapa. Lineage (NCBI taxonomy): Eukaryota > Metazoa > Chordata > Aves > Passeriformes > Regulidae > Regulus > Regulus satrapa. The sequence goes on from VWZN01003155.1 coordinate 197,885, forward strand.
CAAAAGTGGACTGAAGTTGGTTCAAGTTCAGCTTTGATCACAACAAGGGCAGTTTCCCTGACGCTAACAAAGCCAAACTCACCAACACCAAACCTCAATTCCACCAAATCAATATTTTTTCTAATGTATTCAATAGTGGCCTAATTGTTTTCCAGCTGCAGTGTTTAGGAGTTTTGCTATTGATTGCAGTAGAAATGGCGTTAAGCTGCTGATGAATCCCACTGAGTACCTCTACCATTGTGTACAAATAAACAAAGAGGCAAGGCCATGGGCTATCCTCAGAAAAATACATTTAAAATACCATAGGATATTGGCATACAAGATTTTGGAGGTGGTTATATTAAAAATAGCAAATGGGAGGGAAGTTATTTCCATTTATTAAAAAAAAAAAAGAAAAAAGTTTTAAAGAATTCATCAAATTTTCCAGGACTCCCTGATTAAGGAGCACTGTGCTAACTTGCTGACACTCATCTATTATTCTTCTGATTGGCTGGCATATTGCTGTGAGAAGAAGATAACCCAGAGGATCATGTACTCGTGGCAAAAAAAAAAAGAAGATGAAAGGATAAAGGAAATTAAATCTTCCCAAAGCATGTACATGCTCATATTTTCACTTGCTGTTGAACATGCAGGTTTCAATGTATAAATGAGTATATTCACATTTACACACCCTCATCCTCATTGTGGTTTATCTTTAACCTGAAGCATTACCACATGCTTGCCAGCTTTTAGCCCTGGAAGAGAGCAGATTAGAAGGGTGTGTGTGTGTGACATGCATAGGCACTGAACAAACTGCAGGAATGATTGGCATCCATCAAAGATCAGGAGTGCACAAACGCACACTTAGCCCCTGCCTCTGTGACCATTGTTCTTATTCTGGTAGCAGCCCCGTTAGCACAGCACAGCATCCTGTCTGCAAGTCTCTCTTCTGAGTTCAAGGAGATAAAAAAGCACCTTGCAATATGAAAAATATAGGCAAAATAAAAGGGGTCTTTTTTTTCTTTTTCCCCTGACTCTCTCCTGCTAGAGGTAGTCTGGGATTAGGGATCTGTTAATGAATGTATAATGCAGTGTTTTGTTTCAAACTGGAGCTGGTGGGGAGCATTGAAAGCCTGTTCACTTGTCATCTGTTTGAGCAGTTAAAGAAGTTGGGTAATTGTGTTTTCCTTTAGAGAATGACTCTCTGCCTCCGCCTTCCACCACACATACAAGGAACACAGTTTGAGGTATTCTTAAAGAAGGAAATCAAACAGGAATTACGAGCATATGATGTACCTGTCAGAGGAACAAACCTGTCAAGTATGCATAGTGCCTTTTGCTTTCTAAAGTTAGTATGATCAACTGAGGCATTTGGGCAAGCTATTAAAATAATTGGCCTTTTTCTTCCACCCTACTTTTGGTTTGTATTACAGCAGTCTGGCTCAAACCTCCATTGTACCCAACATGTTCTACCCACAGCCTTGCGTGTGCAAACACATAGACATAGACAGTCTGCCACCCTCGTGTGCTGGCTTGGTCACACAGCATTAAATGTCCCTCAGACCAGAGCTAGCTGGACTCAAGGAGTGCTTTTTACATTCATTTCACTTGATCATAACCATAATGCCTAGATGGCAAGTAACTGCTCCTGGAGATGAGACCTCTAAATGTGCGCAGCATTCCAATCCTCATCCACCTGTGAAGCTCCTGTCAATAATTAGCCTGTAAAATCCCTTTCTGTTCAGCTTTGACTGTTCCTACTGTAATTGCACTGTCTTTGCACTTGGGGTGAGACTGACTGACGCCAGGTTTAACTTTGCATTGCTTTCCCTAGCGAAGCTTCTGGGAATTCTCCTCTTCCATTGCCAAAGCTTAGATTTATCAAAAGATGTTGATTGGCTAAAGTGTTTTTTCTGAAATAACTTCATCTCGGTGAACTCCTGGTATATCAAAGTCTAGTTTTCTTTTGAACTCTCTCTGTATTTGTAGCAGGCTGTTGAGGAGTCCTCTTTGCTTTTTCCCCAGCAAAGACCCTGAATGTCCTGCCTGTTCAGGGACTCTCACTGCCTCTGAGCCCGACATTATCATGGCAAGATGTTGGAAGCCTTGAGCAGAGTCCACAGCTTTGGGGCAGACCACTCCCAGCTAGAAAGGTGTGTCCCTACACCACGTGTGGGAGTGGTAGAAAGCATGAGGATCCTCAACTGTTGTCAGGCTTGAGGCTCATTTTTTGGGGAGAAGGACAAGTAGTAGGAGTTACCCTGAAAGGCAAGGAGAACCCCAGGTGAAAAGACTTCTAGCTCCATTTTACATTGGTTTGTATTTCACATTCCAGAATCTTGGAAGGCTTTTAATTCTTTTTTCCTTTCCTCTTGGAAAGAGAAGCAGTATGGCATCAGAAGAGCTCTAGCAGTAATGGGGCATAAATCCTTGAGTAGGTTGACTGAGACCACACTTGGTTCAGGTATTTAACCCTGCATCCTATCATGTAGAATAAACACTATAAATATCAGTAGCCTGATCTATGCCAATTAAGGGATGTAATCCATACCTGTATGTAGCAGGCAAACCATTTGAGTAAAGATTTTGTTCAAAGATTATCATAAAGTTTTGCTGGAACGACTGGATGGTGCCTTGTACACCAGCACTACCTTTCTGTGAGAAGCATTTCTTAGCACTGCTTAGTGTATGAGTTTCCCAGCTGAAAAAAAAATGTGTCACTTAATGCATATTTAACTCAAACAGCTGAGAGCCAAGGACTGGCATTGCACTATCATTTAGGGGGTACAGGCTCTTCCTGTTTGTTTTGCCTGCTTCTATCCAACATGAACATTTTGCTCATCATTTGTTAGGTATAAACCAGGCCTCACTCTGTCTATTCCCTGCAGTTTGTGCTATTAAGTAGTTGGCACAAATTTAGGAAAAATCTGGGAAGGCTCAATCCCAGTGCAATTAACTGTTCGTTCCAGAGCTGTCAGATGGAGCTTGGTGCACTGTGCTGTGGGTTTGCTCTGCTGCTGTTAGAGCATGTTGATCTCTGTAGTGATGAGTTTTTAGGTATTTGAGCATTTGCTCTTTTACCAGGTGCTATTTTTGAACTTGCTGCCTTGCCTTCTGGCATCCCGAGATGCTGTATCCGCAGCTAGCCTGGATTTAACACACTGGTTTGTTCATGAAGAGCACTCCTGTGCAATAAACCATTGTTTGCCTTCCCCTGCTGTGGATGCACACACCACACAGAGGAGACTCCTGAGTTTTAGTTCGAAATGGTGTTTCACATCCAGCTCCAAGAGAATTTTCCAGGTGTGCCGATACGGAGAGAGCCCAAGCCCAGCTACCACACAGTGACAAAAATTGGAGTCATAGTATGGTTGATTTTTCTCCAACATGAGAGCAGAAATTGCTGCTTTGTCAGGACACCTGGTATTCTTGAATCCTGTGGTGTAATGGAACATGTTGTGCTCAGCTACATGGGGAGGCAGCAGCAAAGGCTTTGTGTTGTGTGATAATGGAGATGTTACCTTAATTCTCTACAAACCACAGGGAAGGTGAGATTGAGTTGAATCTTGAACTTGTGCATCTCTTGCAGTCTCTCAGCATACAGCAATTGCTTGATAACATCTCTTTTATAACATCATCTATTGTCCCTGGTGGAAACAGTGCCTTTTAAAAGTGGCAAGTAATTCTGGGGTGCAGGCTGGCTTTTTGAAGAATGCTTGGTGAAAACTCAATCAGGCAACCAAAGTCATTACCCTTTCTGGAAATTTGGGACTAGTGCTCCAGGTTATGCTAAAATGAGCACATTCAAAGTCTGGTTTCAGAACATTTTGGTAAGGCAGGGGTGAATAGCCATCAACACTCGAGAAGGAGGATCTGGCCTACAAAACAGGATCACTTGTTCCTGTCCCTGGCATATATACCACAGACACAAACATTCTTCTACTGCAGCTCTTCCAAGCACCTCCTCTTCTGTACACTGAGTAGGAAACCTACAAGGAAATGTCACTGGTGCAAGGTGTAACACAACAGAGTGCAGCTCTGTAGTTTTTTTTTCTACTTTGGGGTTTCCTTTTGGTCCAGGAGACAAACGTTCTTTATCATCTGTAAGTTTAAAATGCAGACATAGGGACAGGAAATAAATTATAGCATTATATATAAACTGTGTTTCATCTCAAGTCTATTCATAAGGAACTGGGCTGTGTAAAATAGCTTATTCCTCCAGCTCCTATTAGCTTTTTGTACCCTTCTGTGCTGCTGAATATATCAACTATAACCAAGGCCAGAAGATCTAACACGAAGAGGAGTCACCAGACTGTGTGGAAACCATTATAACAAGTGTATAAGGAGATGGGGATTGTGTTACTAGTTTTCATCATTGTACCTGAAGATTTTCAACAGTCACGATACAAACAGTTGTCTTACAAGAATTGCTGATAGATTACATTTTATTGTGTTCTGGAAGTCTGGTTGCGCTGTCAGAAATCAGTCACCATGGATTCTTGTAATAAGCTGGAATTGACTATTACTTTGTGGTGAAAAATCTGGTGTGTACTTCTAGATCTCTGTGTGTGTAGATGGTCCAGCAGAAAGAACTTGATGTCAATAGAGGGAAATTTCTTTCATCTGTAAAATACTTTAGCATAAAGTTCTTTTTTAGAGATCTTTCTTCTTATATTTCCTTCCTAATACTCTGAAATAAATCCCCTCAGTCTAATGTTCTTATCTCTTTGCATTGATGAATTTCCTCTCTTCACTCCTGCTCCCTCAGCTGCCCCTGAATTTCCTTCCTAAATCCCTTCTGTCCTTTGATAACCTCTTGTTGTCCCTCACCGTCCACTGCAGCACTTCCAAAGGGAAGACGCTCACAGTAAGAGAGTACATATTATCCTCTAGGTATTATGGGTTCATTTTATCCTCATTTCCACCTCTTAAATCAATCCCTGATTTATCAAATCCAGAAAATAACAGCATTTACTTAAGAACAAATGGGTAAAGTCATTGGAACACAGTGGCACACAGCTGTTCTCACAGTCATTTGGGGTCATGTTTTCACCTCCTTTTCCTCTAGGAGTGCAAGCTGTGAGTTTAGCAGCCACAGAAGAGCTTGGACTAGGAAGTAGTCTTGTGGAGATACCTCAGAGTACCAACCCCCTTCTGGGCAGCAGTGCAGTCCAGCTGGAGATTTGGTTGCTCTGCAGTACCAGAATATCCCCAGTATAACAGACAAGGTACCTAGGACCTGCTCAGTAGATTATCTGCATAAAAAGATGTATTTCACAGGGACTGACACAGAAATCCAGCAACTGGTAGAAACAGATCTAAACACTGCCTGTAACAGTAAAAAGCCCCTCAGAGATCTGTTAACATCAAAGCCTTTGTTTCTGAAGAGAAATTGTGTCCTTGCCTTCCTGCAAGGCTGATAGTGGTGAGAACACTTTTAGGAAAAAGCACCAGTTAGCAGTGCCCGCGGCCATGGTATCTGCTTGGCGCTGGGCAGCAGCAGCCACTTGCTGCTAGTGCACCGAGAGGGTGTGCATTTCATTTTGCCATCCTGCTAGCTGACCTGGTTTTTTGGCAGGCACCAGTGATTTAGTGTTTCTCTGCATTTGTTTGGCTGCAGACGCATCTCAATACAGATTGAGCCAGGGTTCAGACTCTCAAATGTCAAGTCTAGGGCTGATGACATACTGCCTCAGGAAGAGAGGAGATATTAAGGATGAAGAAATCTAAGACAGACAGATTGTTAGAGCATGCAGGAGTGAAATATTGGATAAATGTGCAGAATCATAGAAACAAGGGTTGGAAGGGACCTCTGAGGGTTTGTGTAGTCCATCCTCCCACTCAAACAAGGACTGCTGCTGCCATGGGTCAGCTGTAGCTTTGTCTGTCTTGGTTTTGAAAACCTTAAGGGACTGAGATTCATCAACTTCCTGGACAGCCTGTTTCAGTGCTGCATTACACTCCTAGTGGTTTAATTCATCCCTAATATCTAACCTGAGCCCCAGTGCAGATGTGAGGAGAGAGACTGACTATCTACATCTATCAACAGCTATCGTGGCTGTTGCTTTCAGTAATAGATAAAATTGTGTCAGTCATCAAATAAAAACTTCAAGCAATTTTTTAAAAATCTACAGGAACTGAAAGAAGAAATGCTTTGGAGCTGTGGAGACAGTACTGTATATTGCAGCCCTACGGTAGAAACAATTGATCAGTGAAGTTAGAAGTCATGCCACAAGTATGAAAAGGGTTAGCAAAATGAAAATTGATGTGTAAAACAGAATCAACAGGCCAGCATACAAAGAACTGGGATCTCGACAGCTGAACATAGCAAGAAGTGGGTTTAGGACTGGTACAAAGGCTGCTTTACTGAGGGGATGCTGAGGCTTAAGCAGCCTAAAGGAACTCGTGGTAGTGATCACATTTCATTCTTGCTTTGAATACCAACAGGAGAGCAACCACATTAGCAGGCACTGGAGGAATATTGTCTTAGAGCCTGCCTGGAGACTTGAGAGGTGAGATCTGTGAGAGGTAACACTGGAAGTAAGATCCCAAGAGCACTGGACTGAAATAAAGAACATAACAACAGAATTTCTGTGATTTAAGTGTTGGATACAAATCAAATTCTAGATATAGACAATGTACTGTAGGTATAGTCTGAGGAACAACTAGCAGAGGATAAATTAAATAATTAATATATTGACATACCTTCACTGCACTTCTAAAGAGGTCTTAGCTATTTCTGACTCTTTCATTTCTCATTCTCTCAAATTTCTGGTTTTCACAGAAGCTTGACCTCCATCATCTATCATCCCTCCAGCTGTCCCTTTCATTACAGTTTCTATTTATCTTCCACTTGTTTTCCAGGTGCAGATCATTAGAAATGCTTGGTTTCTCTCCCCTTATTGTTACACATTTTTGGACCACAATACCATTCGTACAATTCCTAATTTCTTCCTTATTGCTGTAACTGTCTGCTACTACTGCAAACATAATTTTTTATTGCTTTGATTCTGAGTTATCTATGTAACACTCTTTAGATTATCCCACAGCCATCCTTCTTTATAGCTATAACGCCTTCTTATAGTTCTGTATCCTCAGATCTTTAGCTGTGAGATACTAATACTCATATATATGCTTTAGAAACTTTCATTCATCTTTTTTCTAAAAACCTTTTTCAACTTAAAGAAAGCTAGAGGTTGTGTGTATTCTTGACCTGAAACAAGATGCCACAATCCTGCCATCGTTGTCTAATAACCTGATACCTGCTCTCTGACCTTCAGTAAGGCAGAATTTAACACAGCCTGATTTAAATAAAGTGCTGTAAATAGCCAGTCAGAATCACCAGGTCCTTTATTTGCATATGCAGATATGGTTTTTCAAAGTTGCAGTGTCTCAGCCAGGGTGTATCAGCATTTCAGGCATTATTTTTATGGTCAGGAGTACAAATGCCCAGACCTGCAGAATACAATGTAATGGGAGATTTGGGACAGCCCAGCAGGATTAAAGAGTTCAGCGCATGGCAAAAAGGTTATGTCTTGATAGATTTAATACATATATAGATGTTTGGATAACCTAAGCTTAAAGCCTATACTTAATCCTTACAGAAATTAAGCATGTGTTTCAGGATTTTATAGGCCAGGCATGTTCCTGAGAATATGTTTCAATGAATTAATTTTCATTATGAGATTCAGGAAGCTAATGATGTAGTACTTGAAAGATGAGGACTGCTTCTGCGTGCATCAGAATGTGTTGGTGGGAATTTTTTAATGGATTTAGTAGACAATAGATGACAGGTATTTATCGTCCGGTGAACAAGTGGCATATGACGTAATTCTGCTACTCATCACGGAAATAACTTTCATTAATTTTCAGTTGAGACTTCTGTGGCTCAAAATGCATATAAAACATGCTAGTCTAATCTCAGAGTTATCATAAGAGGATTCTACTCCTGTTGGATTCAGCAGAACTGCAGCTGATTTCTGCAGGAGTTCTTTTTATGCTGTGTCATCCCTGAGATAAAGCTCAAGAGGCTCCCTGATCCTCTTGCTGTGATAAATAATTTTTACTTACCCTTGGGCATTTTCACTCCGCCCATTTTACGCATTTTCCAAGCCATAACCTCCTTCTTCTCAAACAGATGATTTGATTTTAGTTCATTTTATTTTTAAGTGATTTCCTGGGGATGGGAGGGATTTTCATGCATGCAGAACAACTGTTAAACTGAATCCTCATTATAGTAACATCAAGTGGCTGGTTTAAACTGCTGACCACCCATCTGAGTCATTATGCTAAATGTTCTTTGCTCCTGGGCACCTCCCTCTCTGTGCATGCCACAGTGATGCGAGAAGGAACACAGAGGTTCCTGTGGGATCTTGACGTCTCACCCAAAGCACCAAAGGGCATGGACTGCATGGCTTTGTAAGTTAATCTCTTCCCACAGGCTTGAATTCACCCGATGGGTCTGCCGGTACGGTGCAGTCACAAAAATACGTAGATGAGAAAACTGGAGTAGAGCTGGAATAAGTTGTAATCAGTTGTTTGTAAATGTGTATCTGTACTTTAGAAATTGTGCCTTTGAAAAAGCAGTAAGCACATAGCATGGACCGTAAATGGATTCCTAAAATATATCTACAATATAAAACAGATGCAGTATATTATATCTGATATAATATAGATATATAATACAGGTACCTCTATGGCTTCAGTTCCCATGGAGGCTGTGTGGCCGCTTCATGAAAAGCCAGCTTTGGAGGCAGCCAAGATCACAATATTGTATCAGAGGGGCTCCTGTCCTTCAGCCATTCACGGCTTCAAAACCTAAGGTGGCACGTTTTCCCCATTTGTGTAGTAATTTGCCTTTCATTCCTCTTTGCTGTTGCACACGCCCTGGTAAGTCTGGCACTTGCTTTGGGATGTGTGCTGGCCATCTGCTACGAGGTATGTGTAAATATGAGCATACAATGCTTTCAGCAGGGCTGGCAATTCTTTTGGGTCTTGTTAAGGACAGAATCTGAAAGGACACTGCACAGGTACAGAGCCACCAGCTCCTCAACGTAACGGGCTGCAGTCTTACTGGATTCCCAGCATTTTCAGGGAATTATCTCCACAGAATAAGTTAGCCAAAAAGTATATTTAGCTTAAAAGTTAAGTAGGAAACCCAAGGGAAAACAGACTTTGTGGCAGCTGTTTTTCTCCCCTTGACTGCTCTGTTTTCACATTGTACTGTAACTCTCTCTTGCCCTCAATTAACCAGTTATTGATACCCACACAACTTTGCAAAATCAACCACTTAATCACAGACAAAGGCTGAACTTTCTTCCTCCTGGAACAGTTCAGCCTCTGAACCTTTGGTTTGTGTGTGTCTTTCTCTTCATCTGCTTTTGCATTTCCCCATCCCTACAATCCAACTTGTTTTAAATATCTGTAAGCTCAGTGCATTTCTGTTCTATATTATTCCCTGTAATGACGAATTAGCATGAGTGGAAAATGGCACCAAGTTTTCTGTTTTCGTGTTAGCAGTCCTAGGCTGCAACTTTCTAAACTGTTACTTTAGAAAACCTGGAACTACTGCTGGGGTGAGACCATGCAGGTTTCAGCTTTGAAGTAGGGTGAGACAACTTTTTGCCTTGATTTTGGAGAGCAAGATTCTGGGCAAGTCAAAACTTTGTTACATCATTCATATATCCATAAGAAACAGGGAAAATTCTGCTCCCTGTCTCACTTTGTGCTCTAGTTCTAGTTTGATAACATAGCCACAGCTGATTTCCATTATTTTCCTTTTCATTCACCTTCTACTACAAGTTGAACAAATCATATGCTTAACTGGCAGACTGTTTCATCCTTTTGTGCTAGCCTTACTCTTTTTTTTTTTTGCAAATCACAGATCAGACTTTCCAAGTAGTTCTTCATGTCACAACAGTGTCAGAAATAATACAGTGAGGGACTAATTGGACTACCAGAAGCCTTTTTTCCTGTTTGGGCTTCATGTGGCAATCCCATCTCAGCTAAGACTGCCAGTATTGTGGAACACTATTCTCTTGCGAGGTTTCATTACCATTCGTTTTCCTGTAATGAATTTTCTTTAATTTGTGGCTTTCCCTCCTCATTGACTAACCTGTGACCAGTCCCCTGCTTCCATTCTGTTGTATCCCAGGGCTCTGTTTCTTCTGTTAAAGCCCCCTGGGAAGTCTCTGCTGTGGATGTTTTCTGTCAAAGCCAGTCGACAGCTGAGTTACTGCAGGTTGCATAACTCACAGTCTGGCCCGATGTGTCTTTTCATAGGAAAACAAGACAAAGCAGATACCAGAAACAGGTCGTTGTTTTATGATCTGCAGAGCTTCCTGCTGTCTACAGCCACACTTTATGTTACTGTAGGATAGTGCTCTCTGTTTCAGGAGAGTCCTGAGCTTGAGCCAGAGATGGAGAGGTGTGCTGGGAGATATCAGTCCCAAACTTTGGGAGCTCTTACAGCTGTTACTTCTCAGGTACCTTCTGCCCTTTTACTGGTCCTGGTTCTGAGATGCGACTTCAGGAGTTTCAGCCAGAATTGTGTGGACATGTGGACAATATCCTCAGTGTTGAGAACTCTTCTCCACCGGCTCTTCTATTATTCTGGTAAAGTTCTTGCAGTATGGAGCCAGCAAGAGTAGCTTGGTGGAAGCAAACTATAACCAGTGCTGTTTCTTCCTCCTTTTCTATACTGATGTGGGATTATAACCATGCTTTCCTAGCACTCACTTGTTTTGGAGTATTGAAAGCAGCACTAAATGTAGTTTGCCAAAATAAGAGTAGGCTTGGTGCTGATGTATAGCAGTTCATCAAAGCAGAGCAGTCACCAGCTTTCCCATTTTAACTCTTCCATTGTGTATGCATTTCAGAGACAGGGCTCCATAAAACTCTTATTTATGTACAATGTTCATAGTTTGCTATTTGATTTAGGGATCTCCCAGTCATCCAATCTGCAATACATGGCTCTACTTTGCAGAGTTTATCACTATAGTCAGAAGGCAGCTTCTCTCCAAAAAGAGCTTGCCTATGACCTTGAGTGTTCTTGCGGTTGTTAGATGCTTGTGCAGGTTTCCTGAGGAGCTGGAAGAGCCAATTTTGCAGTATGAGTCTGCTTCTAAATGTGTCTGTAAAAACCAATGGTATTTTAGGTTTTCCTGTTTGTTTGTTGTTGGGCTTTTTTTCTCCGTACTTTGTAGCTCAAATATGTCCAAGCTTGCAAGTGAGAAAAAGGATTTTCCATTTGCTTGTCTCAGAAACTCGTTTACTTGGTAGAGGTATCTGAAGGCTAGTTGTTTAGGAACCAAAGCAGGTATTAGTCCTTCTGTCATGGCTCTGCTTACTCTACAAGGATAGGAGTTTAAACCTTGTTTGTGTCATTTGGCTACACAGAATTGTCTACGAATGCTCAACAGGGAACAAGAGGAGGTTCTTTTAAAGCTGTGCCAGCCGCACTGTGAAAATGCTTACGCAATACCAGCTCAGCACTGCTGTTGGGAATAGAGCCTTGCTCGTTCCTCTCACCCTGCGCCAGGCAAGCTGAACCAGTGAAAATTGTGTTTTCATGCTGTCACTGCATCGACGGTGGGGACTTCTGTGGCTGCAGCTTTTTTTAGTTACGTGTTGTCATGCCACTGTCTGAATATAGTCATGTTGGCAGTCCCCTGAAGTGCAGCCACTTTTCTGGCTGTATGGATGCTTTTAAGCTAACCTATTATGGAAAGGCATTACCTACCCCCTCAGAGCAGGAGACAGATCTTTCCTGATTTTCCTCAGACTACCAGAATCATTTAATTTGAGAAAAGGATAATCAAAATAAGAGACTGCATGATAATCAGAAAATTTGGTCCTGCAATGCAGCATTATGAAAGAAAGAAAGGGGAAAAAAGGCAAGAGAGAAAGAAAACAGAGCAGTTTATCTCCCTGCACCATACTGGGGAATTCAGAGCAAGAGAACTGTGTATTTGGGTCAGCTGAGTCCTAAAGGAGAATTCTCATGCAGTATTTTCAACCCATTTTCATTTAGGGTTGCTGAAGATGCCAAACCTTAAAGGGGCAAATATTAATAAGAAATAATGCTATAGTTGTGAGCTGCCTGTTCTGTCGCTGCTGCTATAAAGCAACAAAGCAGCTAGGGTATGTCTGCATGAGGCAATACATGGTCACGCAGAGACACCTGAGTTAGCTCTGCATGTGCCCACGGGGGAACAGGAGCATGAGAGTCATATCAGGGCAGCACTCAGCTTGGGCTCATTAGACAGCTTGTTTGGAGCTAGCTGAGACATCTCTGCCCAGCATGGAAATTTCTTAGTTCTCCTCCAAATGAGCTTGGGCTTTATGTAGGCCTGCCACAGCTCACTAAAATTCTGAGCAAGTCTTGCCACCGATCTCAGTGGCCTTTAGAACAGACCTGGACATAATTTCCAAAAGGTGTTCCTTGGTAGGAACATGCTTGTGTTATGCTTGTGTCTGGTGTGCTGGGCACCTCTTCTGTGTGGGGTTCAGCTGGGTCAGGGGGAGAGCTCACAGGGGACAGTGGGAATGGTCAATCTATAAAAGCAACACACTGTGAAACGTAACTCTAGGGAGGAAAGTGTTCAGCATGAAGTAATCTTCTGGGAGATTATGTGTGAAATAAAACCAAAGTCAAATGTTCGTTCTTCCAAACATCTTCATCCAAGATGTTACTCCTGTCACTCCTGTTTCACTGCAGTAACTTCTGCTTTGATGCTTTTGCTCATCTTTGTCCCAGGCATTTTACACTTGTCCAGGATGCCCTCCACTCTACCACTGCCAGGGTCAGTTCAGCTTGGATAAATCTTTTCCAGATCAAATTTATACTCTAAACTAAGAGATCCAGAGAGAACAAATGCTTGCCCACATGGGCATTTTGGAATGACCACTTTTTATAGCAAGCCTCAACCGGACACCCTCATCCCCCAGACTCTTCTTCAAGAATATGTACATTTAAAAGAAACAAATATTTTTACATGAGTAATCAAAACTTTATTTTACTGTGTGAGGATATTGAAGAACAAATTGACAGCTGAATTTAAACTGAATTTTCTAAAACTTGTGTGTTGTAATCAGTTAAGCAGTCTAGCCTCTCTGTGTGTATGTGTTTAAAGGAAGGTGCCTTGATTTCTTCCTTCTTTTAAGATTCAGGTATAGGAAAGGATGTTTGAGAAGATCTCTCTGATGTCCACATCACAAGGTCTTAAACCAGGCAGACATTTTTAGAGATGTAAAAGGTCTTAGAGTGTTTTAATGTACCAGCTACAAATTGGCCCAGAAAAATTTCATTTGTTTACAGAAAATCCATTATTTTGGCACAACAAGAATATTTGTGCTTTTCTGCTCAGAAATTGCTGTCGTCAGTTTGAGCTTTCAGACTGTCGTTCTACCTCTTCCTGAGGGTCTCCCATACTTGCCATTGCAGATATATGTAATCACCTGGGTTTAAAATGGGCTTTTTCATGTCCTTTGCCTGGTGATTTATTCCCCATCTTTGTTTTCACGATGTCTGATGGCAACACTGTGCTTTGTCTGCTTTGCCAAGTATCCAACACAAAGTGAGCGTGAAGCTGCTGTGAACTTGGGCTGGACACTGTGACAGTGGAGTCAGGAGTAAAGCATGTGTGTGAACTGCTTGCGATTAATATCAAGTGTGTCTTTTTTTAGTAAGAAGCTGTCATCTTCAAAGTTCCTCCCCCCACACTTCATCTTCCTCATTAATTTTAATTTTTTTCCAGTCTTCCTGTTAAAAATGAATGCTTAATGAGTGCTTCTGCTATTTAAAATGCCTCAAATTCCCTCCGTAATGATGCCTCTCCATCAAACTGAAAACACATTCTTTGTAAACAAAAACCAAGACCTTGTGGCATGCAATTTGCATACCTTCTGTGGCATCTTTTAATTTATAGTATTGAAATTTATTTTTAATTTCTTTCTATCTGTTTCATTCTGGCTGTGCTGCATGAACACATAATGTTGATAGTTAGTTGTCATTTCTTTTTTTACTTGGCCTCTGTTAAAAAACTGTTCCTATAAAGGCAGTATTTGTAGTCTCTGTTTCAGAAGTTTGAATAAAGTTTGACTTCTTATCAGCAAATGATTCTTCTCCAGTGCCTGCATTTTGCTATCATTTTGAGCTATGGAAAAGGTATTTCAGTAATTGCTTTTGGTATTTTAAAAATCCATTCCTGCACTTAGAAATTTTAATCGCATTGACATGGGCAGAAATAAATTAATTAGCCAGTCAGTTCAGATCAAATTGAGATCAGAACAAGTTTTGCAGTACTCAGCTTTCTATATGAGTACACAGAAAGGAAAATTATTCCCTTTGTAGTAAATTTATAGTGTCCTTGGATTAGCCATGGTAACCAGGAGCTGTGGCATGGAAGCAGAAGGCAAAGCTTGGGATGAAAATCCAGCATTGTACGGGCATGGTTCAATGTCTTTATGGTGAGTGCAAAGATGCACTGTCAATTCCCTGTGTATGTGTTCTGTGGCAGAGGCCCATATGGTGGTGGCCAGCTCTGTGCAACAGAGAGCAAGAAGAAATAAATACACTGAAGGCAGGAGCTCCTTCTACAGAGCGCTGCGCTCCCTCTCTTGCCATCTCTGTGCCATCTCAGGTGGCAGCCTGCCTTCCTCCTCTGGGTTCAGCCTTGGGGAGCCTGACGCCTCTAGAGAGGCTGTCGAGTGTTACGTTTCAGTCACACAGCCTAAAAAATGCCTTCTTCAATGAGGTCTCACACTGGGGGCTCAAACACAGTAGTTATTTGTAAAAATGCTCTGCTCCAACACAATCACAGCGTTGCCTCCTTAAATGGGTCATTTGTCCCCAAATCTTCAAGGGCAGCTAATCTTGCGAGACACCAACATATTGCATAGCAAAGTATTTCTAAATAGGTGGCATTAAAAATTACCTGTCAGTTGAATGAGTGTGCTCCAAGCTTCTGACTTGCTTTCTTCACAGCCTTTGCCTCACAGCTTGCAGACTGTCCACACAAATTTTACCTGCCTTAGGAACTAAAACCTCCTTATCTGAAAATCTGTGCTTTGAGCTCTTCAGCTACACACTTTGCAGGGGAAGGAGCTAATTTTCAAATAATTTTGTTTCTTTTGTAGCCATGTCTTTTACTCCATTTTATTATTGTTAACTGTCTTTCCTTGACTTTATAACCAGCTGATTCTCAACACCAAGGGTGTAAACCAAGACCATTAGGAAAGAGGGGAACTGTCCATGTTATTAAAAAAAGGGACATTGTTTGTACATCAACAAAACTGTGATAGAAATTGAGAGGCTTCCTAATGGAAGCCAAACAATTATTCATGCAGCAGAGGAGGATGTAATTTCCAATCTGAAGCACTTTAGGGGCCTTCATCTAGCTTTTGCTGTGTGCTGGCTGGCATCTCATTTCCAGGAGTTATTCTGCCTCTATCAGCACAACTGTAATCTGCACCCACTGCTGTGCTGGCCTGCAAATCACTGCAGCCAGTTACGTGCTCCAAGTTATTGTGCACAGTCTGAATGTACTACTAAGGTCCCTTCCTGCCAACACTCAGCTTCCAGGAAAGGCATTTCTGTTTTCCCTTGCTAAGACTTTAATTTCTGGTTCCCATCTTAATTTCAGACATCTGCAGCCTGGCATAGATGCTCTGTACAACCCAATTTCCCCCTTGCTTGGCAAACACTGAGATACAAACAATATACTGCTTTTGTTATAATAGGCCCTCTGCAGTATTTAGTGTAGATATACCCATGTCTTTAAGGTGTGCTGGTGATAGAAGAAATGGGAAATCCCTGTTCAGTATCTTTTGTCTTTTTTGCTGACCTAAATGCAAACTTCCCTGGAGCATATTCCTCAGCAAATTTGGTTATTATATTAATTTCAAAGGAAATTAGGTCTGGTTTCTGCTTCCAGGTTCACGATCAGGATGCTAGTTTGTGAACTTACTGAAGCTTCCATGAATCTGTTTGTCAGCATTACAGTGATGCATTTGGGACTAAGCAGTTTTTCAGAAACATGTTATTAGCAAAACTGTTCGTATTAGTTGCTGGTTTATATTCACAGTTTCTAGTTTATTTCCCTTGTTATCTTGGTTATATGGGTTACCCCCTCCTTAGCTGACTAGCTTTTTTAAAAAGGAGAGAGAAGAGGTAAATAAGGAACTGTGTTTGTCCCTCTTTTCATATAAATAGTGGATATGCACAGAAAATAATGCAATCCCTCAGACAATGAGAAAATATCTTGCCTGGTGGTCTTTAGAAAGACTAGATAGAAAGGGGCACAGACTTAGTGAACAAAGTGGTCAGTAGGTTCTATACAGGCACTGTCTTACTTCTTTTTAATTGTTTCTTTTATTTTAAATTGTTAGCATCCAACACTGAGTGAAATAATAACCAAACATGCAGAAATAGCCTTGTAGTGTGAAGGATGAGGGTGGCAACCAGAAGGAAAGGCTGGAAACTCTCCCTCACAGCTCATGGATTATGTAGCTTAGAAGGAATGAAGAGCTTTTGCTTTTTTGGTGGCATTTGGCTTTGGCATGCTGCTTCTCAGCTCTTCTGTTTTTCTCATGGATCCATAACGTGCTAAATCAGTCGGGGTTTTTTTTTTTTGTTTTTAGGGATATTCTGCCCAAGACAAAATGGCTGAGTATGGAAGAAAATAAATGCTCACCAGATTTTCTACCAATAATCCAGTTTACTAAACAGTAATCAAAGCCTGCTCTTCGCTGTCCCACCAAGTGGGACCGGGTGCTCTGGCCTCCTGCAGTGATTTAGGAGGTTGGCATTCTCCTACTACTTATTATTGTTGCCATCTCAGAGCTGGCAGAAGAGACGGTCCATCAGGAACATTAGCCTTTAAATTAACAGTTTAAATTGATATGGACACTGAATTGGAGAGGCTGAGGTGCAGGCACAGGGTTCATTTTTGTTAATTCTGCTGAAGGACTAAAAGAAGGAATAAAGAGGGTATGTGGATGCAAGAACAGCTGACAGACATGGGGAGGTGAGAGGGAGTTATTAGTAGCCTAACCTTGTTATGGGCCTCAATAATGGCTGGTTTAGGGAAGTTTGGGGGTTTCCTTTGTCCTTTCTGAAGGCCAAAAAAGAAACCTGTCTAGACTCTTGACTGTATTTTAATCACTGTTGTTCACAGTGGCAAGCTAGACTAGTATTCTCTTGTATCTGGTTTGAAATTTTGTGAGATTGCTTATAAGACTTGTGTAGATAAGGGAACTACCTGGAATATCTGTTCAAAAAAAGCTTCTTACAGCACCTCAGAAGTAGCTCCATGTGTAGAACATCTCATTCTGGACTAAGATTTTTTAATTTTTTTTTTTTGTCATAGAATGTAATACCCTTTCAATTTTCTGCTGAACGGGCAAAATTTTTAGTACACTTCCTGTGTGGAGCAATTTGAGAATGCTTCTTTTTTCTGAAATTTGCCTTTTTGCTTTTCTGTGTAGAGAGGGAAATCTCATGTAGATGTGAGATGTGACACGATGAAAAGAAAACTGCTTTACAAAACTAAGTCCAGCCCCAGTAAGAAATCATAGGCAAATTCAAAGGTACAAAAAGTGTAAGCTCTACCAATTGCAAGTGAGTGGCCTTTTATGGTAAGTTTGAGAGCCTGATCTTGTCACGTTCCCAGTTCATAATAAGTGCAACCCTGTGATTGCAGCTACATCATGTGCCTGGGAGCACAGAAGGCACACTGGGAGGTGCTGATCAGGTGAGAGTAAGTGTTAGGACTGCAGCTGTAATTACCACCCCTAGTAAATCTACTCCTGGTTTTGGGCCACAAGGTTATTCATCCTAAGGAGAGAATAGGCTGGTTTTTATAATGTGTTGTGGGTCTGGGGAATAAGCTGGGAGGGAGTGCTGCTTGGAGCAGAGTAGGCTTGGCTTTAGTTTGTGTGCCACCCTTCCTCCTGTTTATTTGACAAGTTTTTTTCTATGTATTTTAAATAAATGGAGGACTGTATTTAGCTGAACTTCTCCCCAAAGGCACAAGTTTCTGAGTACAATCTGTGAAGTTTTTTCTTTCAATATCTCTGTTGCTAATAAAACCCATAGCTGCAGCATGATGCAGTTTCTTCCTCCCTCTCTTTTCTGTGGGAGCTACTTTTCATGTGAACTGAGGTAACCCATTTGTAGAGTCCCCAGCACAGTCTAAACCTGCTTTCCCATTGAGGCTCTCTGGTTTTGGGGCGCTGTGGAAGGTACATCTTTAACAAGCTCCATGCATCTGCCTGTCCGAGGCCCTGACGCACTCTTAATGTCCTCCTTACTAAAGCTGATCAGTTCCAGGCCCTGTCTGTCACCAAGAGCAGCTGTTTGTTTCCTCAGTGAGAATTCCCACACCTGCGTGAGCCCCTATTAAAACTCCATCCCCACCACACTGCCTCCTGCTCTTTTCCTTCCCTTCCAGCACCTCTTCTAGCTGGAAGCCAAAGCCAAAGACTCCTGTGGCCTGTAGGTGTTGTGTGCCACACAGGACACCTCAGAGGGAAGCCCTGTGGTCCGGTGGCTGAAGCAAATGTCCGCAGGACTGGCAGTGCCCGGCATGCAGGGATGGCTGAGCAGCTGACTGCGTGGCCTTGGGCGAGAGTCACTTGACCTCAGCATGCCTCAGTTAACCCAGCTGGAAAATTGGGTAAAAAGCAGAAACCTTAATGCTGTCTCTGAGCTGAGTTCTCCTGGGGAAAGATATAAATGGCAGGAAGGTGGGTGTTTACTGCTTTAGGCTTATGAATTATGTGAAGTATTTGGATGACTGGAAGTGCCAACTGGTGTAAATAGCTAGTGCCCAGGTGCACGTAGAGAATGGTGACAGGAAATGATGGCCCTGCTCCCTCAGGAAAAGCATGCTCAGATTTCGACTCAGGCCAGGAACGTGCCATGGGAGACAGTGACCAGCTGTGGCTGGACTTTACTGAATAACTGCTGAGCTCAAAACACGTCTTCCTGGTATATTCTTTTAAAGGTGTGGTATTCCCTATTTGGGGCATCCCAGATTTGGCTGGAATACTGGGAGACAAGGAGATGAATGAGAAGTATAATGGGCAGAATTCAGTAGAAAATTCTCTGTGTTTTACCTGTAACTGTGAGGTAAAAACAGGAAGAAGGGAAAGAAGGGAATTAGATGCTACAACCGTAGATGTGTAAAAGCAAATATCAGGAAGAAAAGCAAATTAAAAAGAAGTTTCAGACTCAGTGGCTGCTGTTTCCTTTGAAATATTCTGGCAGATTTGGTTAGCCTGTGATTTAGCAAAAGCTAAGCACACTGTAGTCTGCACATGCACAAATTTGCTTCAAAGAGCTTTTCTTACAGCCTTGAATCAGGCTCTGGGTCAGGAACCTCTCCCTAAGTTCAGTCTGTAGCTCCAGGCTGTCATTTACCAGCCTACCACAGTCCTTCCCACTCACCTCATTCAAGTCCTGAATCTCCCAACAACTCATACCGTGCAAATATTTATGGTAAACTAAGATTAGGGCTCTTGCAAATAGCTTGGTAGATGTATCTTAACCTGTCAGGAAGAATAACAGGTAAGAAAAATCTGCCATGTTTGAGCAGTTCCTCTCTCCACCCACATTTTCCTTCACTTTCTTCGAGCTGCATGACCAACTCGAATGCGCCATTTGTTGATACAGTAGGGAGGTGTGATACCTGGTCCCAAGAGAGAAAGTTGCACATGAAATTCGGGCATAAACAAAATTATTTAAATGGCAGTAAAAATTCATTTCTCACCTTCTGGGTTCCCAAATGCAGCCTGAGTGGCATTTTTCCCAGTTACAGTGCAGAGGGATTCATATTAAGAACAAATGTGAATGTGCTCTAAAGTAACATTAATCATTGGCCAAGGTCAGCAGGACAGAGCCTGCAGTAGTGAAATATGTTTAGTATGTGTCTTCCTTGTCTTTTTTTTGCCTGTCCAATTTGGTTCACCTGCATGCGTTCACCAGCTCGTGCCATCCCCACTGTCCTTCCCTCCTCATGACATTGCTGAATTTGGAGGCAGGCACTTTATCTTGGCGGCTGGCTGCCAGTTCATCTCACCCAGGGCTGACGCATTTGACTCCAGGCTGTGCTGTCACTTGCCCCTGAGCTGTGCACCTGTCTGAGGTGTTCTGCCCCTCCTATTTGGACTCACACCTCTCCTTGGACAAAGCTTCCTGCGGGTTGTCTGCTATGGATAAAGCAAGAGCTGGCCAATGTTAGGAAGAGGTTGCGTAGAGGGAAAAGAAGGAAGAAGAGCAAGGAATGGTTATAAATTACTAACAGTCACCACTGTGTGCCATCTGCAGAAATCCCCATGACAATAAAGACACTGGGGATATTACTTGTAAGCAGTGCTGTTAACACCTTCTGCAAAGGAAAAGCTTTGTGAACACCCACTGATCCCAGAGAAGGCACCCACTGGAAGCCAAGTTTGCAGCAGGCATTAATAATCCCATAGAACAATATGTGCCAGTTAGAAATAGCTGAGCTATTTATCTCCAGAGCTCTCCTTGGACAGCTGCAGAGGGGCAGGCTTTCTGTGTTTCTGACTGACATTTTACTAATCTAGTATCTTTTCTGCCTCAAACATATTAACAGAATTGCACAGAATAGAAATAGTCTTGGAAATTATTATTTTTTATTTTGCATAACTTGGCTGAAACATGAATGGGGTATTGTGCAAACAGATAAAAATAAGAAATCCTTACTCCAAAACTTAATCATCTCAACAGTCGGTGAAAGGATAGAACAAGTGAAATGATGTACCTGGCATCACGTGAAAGTTAAATGACAGAGGTGCCAGAAAGGCACCAGGTCTTCCCAGTGTAATACCTTTTCCCTTCCCCATGTGTGAGTGCTGGTTTTCACTAAAGAGTTTCACAGTGCTTTTCAAGAAATCATGAATGAATCTCCACCAGAAGGCTATGAAGAATTTGTGAATGAAACTACATCACAGTCCTACAAATTAAGCATTATCATTTTCAGTTTGTATGGGACCATGAGTGCCTAACCCAAAGGTAAACAGCAAGCAAACCCCCAAGGCTTACACATCAGATCTTTTTTAGGTATTACTGAAAAAATTATTAGGTGATGCCAGACATATCATTCCCCTTTTCTATGTGAAAAAAATCAGTCGGCATTAGGCTGCCATTATGCACATTTAATGGATTCTTCCTTACACGAATAATTACCTTTATCACAAGATAGTACATGGATCCAAATGACTAGGACATGTGTGGTGTGGCCAGTGTATGTCAACTAAAACTCCATCCATCTACTGAAACCTTTCCTAAGATTGAGATTGATTTTCCTTTTGCTCACCTTCCCTCTTGTTTCTGCCCCAGAAACCCCAAACTCTTGCGGTTTGAAGCTGCACACAAGGGCCCTAAAGCTTTTAGGGCATTTTTAAGTAGAAAAAAGAGCCCTGAATCTGAGCTCATTGGTTCCGTTTGGCCTCAGTGTCTGCTGTTGGTGGATGAAAGCAAACCACCAGCTGTCACTGAAGGGACATACAGGGATGACTCCTGCTCGGGGACAAAAGGGGTACATCCTCTCCCAGAGAATATTTCTCATAAATAAATTAATAAATAAATAAATGGTGGTCAGGCTTTCCCAAATAATGCAGCTAGCAGGTGGAAGAGAGCAGGGTTGGCGTCTCCATTTGCATCAGTGATTGTTTATCCAAATGGACTGACTTTCCAGGGAAAATACACGCTATGTAAAACACCTGACATCTGCTGAGTTCCAGGTGCCTGCCAAATTCTGCTGTGTCCCAGGTGTGCTTATTCCCTATGAAGTTTGCTGCTGCCAGCACAGTAAACGCATGTCAGAAGGGAAGACAGTGATGATCAGTCCCCCCGATAGCCGTTTTGGCTGAGTCAAATTGTGTTGCCATGCACTCAATCCCCTGCTTATCACAGGATGCAGCTGTGTGCCACTGGAACCAGCTCTAATTGTGCTTGTGGCTGTCTCCTGGAGGATTTTAATAAGCTCTGCAGAGTATGTAGGAATTAGACAGTGTCTCTTTAAGCAATTTGTAAACCCCTGGGAGCACTGTTGGTTTTTCTTGCAGAAGCCACCAGAACCAGCCTGCATAGTGGTTCACGCAGGTAGTAAGGCTTTGCTTGTTTAGCAGAGACTGTAATTTTGAATGGAACACTGGCCAGGTGACTTCTTCATATTCCTGACATTGTGTGAAGAACAAACACACCATCCCCCGGTGAGGAGTCCAGTCTGAAGAGATCTGTCTGTGCAGCAAAGGTGTGCAGTTCCTCAGATACACCACTGCTGTTCATCCAGTGGTCACCCTTGATGGTCACACTGAGGGCACCTCCCTTCTACAGCATAGAGCTGACCTCTGTCAAATGGAGCACCCCATTAAGCACTGTTCTCATTTCTCTTACTTAAAGTTAAAGAGCAAATTTTCATATTGTAAAGGACAGGTTTATTCCTAAAAGCAAACACAGGCAGCTAGTAGTAAAAATAACTAGATCTTTATTGCTGAGCATCTGAAGTAATAAATATTTATCAGCTTAATTCACTGGTATAAATATGAGCTCATCTGTGACTTTTCTCCACCAGTCCACTTCCTCCATCATGACATGACAATTACCTGTTATCCATCTGTTTAGTCCTTTGTAATCTGCCTGTCTTCTTTTTTTTTTCCCAATGATTTCTTCTCCAGAAAAGCATTAGTAAAGAGAGCTAGCACATTATCATTTAGGAATTTCTTATTAATGAATAGGAAAAGATTTCTTTGTCTTTACAGAGTAAAAAAGAAAGACAAACATATGCAGTAATTTATTGTGTAGTTTCACTGAATAGAATACTGCTGCTTTTAGTGAGTGGAATTTTTGAACAGAGCTAATTGCTGGGGAAAAAATAGATTGAAAATGGTACTGGGAGGCAGCCTTCACTTATTTTCCCAAATACTCTGAAATCTGAGTCTGTGTCCTGGCTACTGTTGACCATAAGCCTATCATGAGAAGATTGGTTTTAGTTTGTGAGAGATCTGCCAGAATAACTGGGAAATAATTACATTATTGTGTTAGGGGTAAAATAAACAAAAAACACTTAGTGAAACTACAGAATAATGGAAGTCTAAAGCGTGTGTAGGCTCAAGAGTTAGAGAGCTGTTTGGATAGACATTCCAGGTCAAGTGATCCTCACTGATTACCAGAAGGTAAGAGGGGCAGATGCACTGAGGAAGACTCACCCCTTATTTGCTCTGTTTGTTAGTGTGTTTCCATAAGCAAAAGCTGCCAGCATATTCCAGGTTGGGAAACCTCTGGACTAGGCAGACCCCTGTTCTAAGCTCCATTCCTGACTGCCTTCCCCGTCACAGTAAGGCTGGAACTAGCTGGTTAGTACTTACAGGTATCAGGACAAAGGCATGATGTTAAGTGGGGTCTTAACAGAATATGAACAATGAAATGATAATTGATAAATGTAAAATAATAATTTTAAAGACCCTAATTGCCAGCATAAATAATTGAATTATAGGACCAAACTCATCTGAGTGAATAAACTCTACTTTTTGTATAACATTTGTAAATATAGAACCAACTTCATACATCCATGGTGCACATGGCTTTTTAGGGCCATAACTTGAGTCCTGTTGTGCTTGTTTAGAGGTCTCACAGGGATGGCCTGGGATATCCCAGTGAGCCAAGCAGTTCCAGCTGTGAGGGGGGAGAGGGAACTGTGCATCAAGGAAGATGAGTTTCTCTGTGTTTCTCTGGCTTGGTAGAACAATACAGACCCTCACTTGGAGCAGACCAAGTATTGGGTGCACATGCTCTTCACCATTAGGAAAATGCCATTTGGAGCATTTAAGGAGCTCCTTTGTTTAATAAAATTTGTTTGGCGTTTGGTTGAATGGAAGATGAATTCATTGCAGATTAGCTGCCATTTGTAGCCTTTTTTAATTTAAACTGTCAGTGTATGGGAGCTGGACTTTGTGTGTAAGCCCCATTCTCTGTGAGAGCTCATTGGAAAAATTAAATATGTGGTTTCCTATATGTGCTGTTATTTTAAGAGTTAAAGAATTGTATTGTCTTCCTCACTTGCAGCTCTGCCTCGGCATTTTGGTTTTGCCTTGATTTCCCATCCCAGGATACCTACAGGGAACCCCAGATTTCATTGATGTCATCCTTCCCATCCCTCTATTGATCTCCTTTTCCCATTGCACTGTCTGAACACCTCATTATTGCTTGGAATGCTGTCTCTCTGGTGATGAGGCTGAACTTCCCTGTGTGCATGGACACAGACTCACATAGTTAATGTTTCTTCAGGCTGGGGCTGCACTGAGGCCTGTACCTGCAGAAGGCAGAATGCAAACACCTGAGGGTAGCAGATCACCAAAGCCCTTTCTCCTGCTTACAATATTTTCCAGGTTTCTTCCTGTATTTGCATTGGGCAAACTCCAGAGCAAACAACTTGGCAATCAGCTACAGAGAGAGGTGTTTTGATTCATACCTACTGATGATGTGCAGTGTTTGAAGAGCAGAGAAGGGGCCCTGTAACGGGAAAGGGAAGGCCCTTCAGAGGGGCTGGGCCACTCCTCAGTTCCCATCCTGCCGTGCTCAGCTGATGGATCCCCCAGCTGCACATTCTCTCTGATAAATTGTTACATTATTAGCCCTGTTCAGGAGAGCAGGAGCATTTAGGATTGGGCAAAGATGCCTTTAGGAGGAATGTTTATTTGCACACAAAACAGGAGGCATACACAGACTGAAAAGTGAGGGAATGGGAATTGGGTCAGACAGAAGCTTCCAAAAAGCTCAGCTTATTTGGAGAGTAGAAGCAGCCAGAATAACAAACCATAGGACAGTGAAATTGATTCCCTGTTCCCTCTTCATCATACCCTCCTCCGGGTAAACCTGTTTTGGTTGATAGTGAATATTTCATGCAGTGCTGAGCATTTTCCAAACTGTGGTGTCCTAGTTTTTCCACCTCCAGCCCCAAAGGAATGTTTTTACATCATGGAGCTTTATTTTTGGGAAGGGGAGGAGGGAGCGGAGGCTGCAGGCTTGCAAAGCGACGGCAGCAAAGGGTGTTTCAGAGAACAGCTTGGCTCTGATGTCTTGGCTAAGAATCTCACCTCTGCTCCTTCGCTCCCTCCAGAAAACTCCATGGAAAGGGTCACGTCCCATGGGACTGGAGCACAGTTCCAATGAGAATAAACTAACCCTAAAAATGGCACCTTGGGTCTTCTCTTGGCAGACTGCCATGGTGGCTCTGTGTTAGCTGACAATGACAAGCTGTTGACACTGTCAGCACCGCGGGTCCACAGAGCTACCACGGAAGAGAAGAGCTGTGTCTGTTCCGCCTCACGCAGCAGCACCCAGAGGTGCTGTCTCTTCAGGAAAGGGCAGGCACTGAATCTCATCCCTCTCTACTGCCCTTTCACTTCCCCTCCACATAGAAAAGACCAGCTAAGAGTTTGCAGCTGTGGCAGTGTGAGTCCAAGGACCTCATAAGTTCTGATCCAGTGCCCTCCAGTGTGTCTCTCTTTTGAGTTAATTGCAGTAGGCTTTAGGTTGGACACTGAGTCTTTTAAAGGAAACCCTCAAATCCTGCTGCCTACTAAAGAACCAGAGTAGAGAGCGGTGACGTTCTGTCACATGGTTTCTCGCTTTTGAAATCGGTCTCTTCAAGTTTTCACCTTTGCTTTTACGAAGCAGATGGAAGGTGCTTGAAACTGAGACCTTCCACACCACAGTGCCTCTATCTGCCTCTGAAAACACCACAGAAGAGTAAAACTACCCTATTAATGTGCCAAACAGCTCAAAGTCTTGCTTTAGACACCATCCCAGAAAACTCCAAAGGAGGCTGGTATTTCAGATCCTGCTGTGCATTGGAGTTTCACCAGTGTGTCTTCCCTTTAGGATAGGCAGAACAGCTATGAAGCCTGGAAAAGTCCCAGAGCCTCAATATGCTTGCTCATATTAGCCTCCCGAAAACACACTTTACCTGACCAGCTGAATTAGCATCTACTGTAACTAAGATAGCAGCACAGCAATTCCGAGTCTGACTCACCCCTGTGACAGACTGCAAAGCCCAGCGCTTGCGCTGCACGATTCCCTGGATAGCCTGGTTTCTCCTACGTAGTCACGCTTGCCCTCTGTGCTCACTGCCCATTATTAAAGGGGACAAAGTGGCAGAGCTTGTTCCTCAGACCACTGAGCTGCAGCTCTGGATCTCCTGGTCCCCCGACGTTAGTCCCCAGTGTGGAGCATTTGCTGTGTGGCTTGTTAGTCTGCAGCAAGCTGTGTTCACACACCTTGAAGGACGTGGGGCAGGAGCGAAGCATGACACTGCTTAGTTAATGCTTTAGATTTGCAAGGTTTTAGTTGGTGGAAAACAGGCCCAAGAAAGGTGACTGTACACCTTCTCTTTCTTGGTGACTCTTGTCCCCTCAGAGGAAAGGAAGGGTGAAGGGAGCAGCGAGGAAAAATGATTCTTTTGTGGTGTGCTGGAGGCCATGGAATATCCCCAAAGCGTGCTCTACCTCCATTGCATTACACAACAGCAGTTCAGCAGGGGACACAGAAGCACTTAGGGAAACTGCAGCTGAAACTAAGTGAGCCTTTCAGTCTACTTATCACAGCATTTTCAGTCTCTGTTTCAAGAAGAAACCATAATAAATAAATAAAAAATATATCTTGCAAAAGGATCTAGTATCCATCTAGAGAATTGGATGAAATAAAAAGCGACAAACAAACAAAGTCACCCACTCCTGTTTCAGTAACTGTTGTTAAAAATAAATCATCATTCACTGCTGCAGTGCTGCCAGCATACTGCCTATCTTTACATTCCCTGCGCATGTTGTATAGTTTAACAGCTCTCTCTGTTGTCATGACAAAGATTCCCTGCTTTTCAGCATAAAGCTTGCTCTGTTATTTCTAGTCCACCTGTAATGCTGTCTGCCCTCCCTCACAGCTTACAAGGCATTGTATTTTCCTGTGCTGGGAGGGTGTGCAGTGCCTCTGCGTCCTCCTGCCTTACATGAGGACATCTGAATTACTTGCTGACTCCTGATGCCGTGCATGGAGCCAAGGCACTAGAGAAGAGCCCCAGCACCAGTCACAATCAGGTGCTCAGCCGTGGCAGCATGCTTTGAACTTGTATTTTGCTCCATATGACATATTGCAGACTTTACCCCCCACTGCTTTGTTCTCTGCAGGCTCTAAGTTGAGTTAGTGGTGACATTTGAAATGTCATTTCTTCATTTGTCGGAGGGTGTGTCTTAGCACGTGTCCTGGCATACTAGACACCATAGCTGTGTTTAAAGACAGAACTAGGGACCACCTCTGACCTGAAGCATTTATATCTAAAAAGGCAATGCATGTAAAAAGGCAGGAAAATGCAGGTAAAATCCAATATCTTAGTGTCTGCATTCTGTGGATACTGAACTATGACACAGATGGATAAGTAGCCCGTGCAGAGCAAAAGAAGCTATTAAGAAAATCAGAAAGTGAAGCTAGCCTCTGAATCACAAATCAGCACCTCAACCTCGCAGCCTCCCTGTCAGATATACAATATCGATGATGGCATTTGCCAGAGTCTTAACAGACCCAGTGAATCCAGACTAAGTTAGGAGACCTTAGCTTTATGGCTTCCTTTGGATATCATTTCAGATAATCATTCCAACTTTAACCCCACCCCATGAAACCTTCAGGGTTTAGGTGGATATGATTTTGTTGGGAGGTATGCCAAAGGTGAGTTTGGATGCACGTATCATTCAAATTCAAGTTTGGAACCATGTATATTTATGCAATAGAAAGTTTTGCACTTTTCCTTTCATTTTAGTGCTCTCTCTAGTTTAGATGTGTATTTATGCCAAACAGTATAGATGTGTCTTGTATTTGGAGTTCTTTTCTTGATGGATGTGTAGAAAACATTTGCTGTATTAAGACTGACTACTCCTACCTTTATTGGAACCCTGCAGCAGCCTTCTATCGCCTCCAAAATTTAGGCATAGGAGTAGCCTTTACAGAGGGGGCTCAGCTTTGATTCTTAGACCAGATTTTCATTAGACCAGTCCACTACAAGGTCTGAAAAACTTAGATTTTTATGTTCTTCCTCACTGGAAAGGGAATTTTTCTTAATGTCTTAACTATGGGTAGTTGAGCAGCTGAAAATCTGACCCCAGGGTACTTCAGTGCAGAGAACCCAACATTACTGGACCTTTTGAAAGTGTGGGCATTATTTGCTGCTGCCTCCTGCAGGAGAGCAGCCACAGGCGAAACGTCCTTCCTCGGGGGCATTCCTGATGGGGGAAGTTGTCAGCATCTGGTGAAGCTTCCACTGACAGCACGTGAATTCCCAGCAAATACTCACTGTAAGAAATATTACAGAAAGCTTTCTAGTGTTTCTCAATGGTGATTTTAAAAAATTACAATGGTTGCAATTTTTTAGGGGGTGGGGGGGGGAAGCTCCTTTAAGAAGAGACTGAAAGCTCCTTAATTTGGATGAAAGGAAATCCCTGTGCTCCAGTTTAAGAATATCTTTCTTGGGAATGAAGAGGGTGCTCCCAGGTGTCAGGGTTACCTTAGCACCAGGACTACAGTGACTGACAGCAGTCCCTGGTGAGGAAGACGTGCTGATGAGGTGTTCAGTGCTGATGCTTCCCACCACAGCCTGCTGCTCACATGTGTCCTGCAGGTCCCGGGGCTGCTGTCCATGTGATCCTGACACTGCTCTGAGGTGACGGCTTGTTCCAGGGTCCCGAAGATAATTTGCTTGGAAAGGACAAAGGAACAAAATGCGAAAAGGATGGTGATCATCCCTGAATAGACTACCTTGCACCTGGCCACTGCCAGAGCTGTTGAGGGCTGGAAGAGGGCAGGCAGCGGGGAGGGGTGTCACTGAAGTGAAAGAAAGGGATTCAGAGGAAAGTCGCCATCAAAGAAACATTAAATCCTCTCTCACTGGATTTAAGTGGAACTGTTGTGCTGGGCAAGTCCTGTATGAAGGTAGAAATGCCCCTGTCTGTGGAAAGCAGTTCTTTTCCTTAATTTCTCTCTGGATTCCTGCTATTTGTCCTGCAGGACAAAATAGCCACATTGTGAGGGGTCATCTGTGATAGTGAAGGGGTTGTTGTTTGTTGTTTGTGCTCAGCCAGTGCTGCAGAGGGAATAAAAGCTCCGACATCGCTGCATCTGCTTTGCACCAGCACATCAGGTCTTGTGCAGCTCCCTCATTTTTCTGTTGGTGACTTGAAAAATGGGATTGTGCCTTACGTTTTGGAAATGCTTGGCAGTCGTATTCTGGATAATGACTGATCTCTGGTTTGGAAAAGCTATTACTGTAAGAGGACTTTCCTTTCAGTATTGCATAGTGCATTTTGCCAAGCAGTTACATTTGTCAGTAGCTTGAAGGGCACAGCCAGCTTTCTCAAGTCCCTCTGCTGCATTAAAGGCAGTAAAGTCACCTGTCTCTAAGGGAAAGATCGAGGAGCCTCACAAATGCTCTGACTTTTGTTTTCATTGCCGTGATTTTACACTCCAGGGACAGAAGGGGAATAGCAGTTGTGCTTCATCCAACAGCTGGCACTTACATGTGTCCCTGACATACCTGGGTAGGAAACTGGCGCAGAGTCCTTAGTCCAACTCTGCAGGAATTGCAGTGGCCTTTAGTGTGGGAGATTTCTTCCAGGCATACGTCTTAATGCCCTGACTCTGCTGGAACATCAATATAGGCGAGAGTCAGCCACAGCCACCGAGAGGAATGCAGTGCAACTCTTTTTGCTGCTTCCAAGGTCCTCCGTTTCCTCTGTTGCAGCACCCAAAACCAAACCAAACCAACAGAAAAAGAGAAGCAAAGAAGCAAACAAACAAACAAAAGGGGGATGCTTCTTTTTAAAAGCAGTTAGGGAAGGGAGAACTGTTGTGGCGAGGAGGAGACAACATGCTCAGTCTTTAGGTGTCTGCAGCTGTGGCAGAAGCAGTCGCATCCCAAATGATTAATGAGCAGGCAGGCTGGATGTGAGGAGCTGAGCCCAAGGGCTTGCAGAGCTGGCTCTGGGGATCCCCCAGGGAGAGGTGGGCTGCTCCGATACGGCAGAGACAGGACTGGGGGCGGCTTGCAGAGCTGACTGCACAGAAGGCAGCTGCTCCTCCTGGTGCTGATGGTTTAATCGTTGGTGGCTTGGACAAGGACTTATCTCACGCCCCCATGCTGTTTAGGTGAACAAAGGACTCAAAAAACATAGCTTGACCCCTTGGCATTAGGTGGGTTTGGGGCTGGGGAAAGCAACTCTATTTAAAGAGGTGTCATAAGGGGGAAGGGAAAAAGGAAAGAAGGAAATTCTCCAACCTCTGTTAAAAATAAAATATAATTGCTATTTTAACCCCTTGCCAGATTCGTTTTGCTGGTTCGGGATCACTCCTGTAAAATGCAGGTGGCATTTCAACCAAAATGAAGGTGTTTTCTAGAAGGGCACCCTGGTTTTCTTTAGCAGAGCAGCAGTATGGAGCAGCTCCTAAGCTGCACAAGAAACTGTTTGGCAGTGCTTGAGGCGTAAAGTGATTGTTCAGCTATGCAGTTTGTGCATCTGCTGGATCCCTGGTGTGCTGTGGAAAGAGAAGTTCGCACAGGATTTAAAGCAGCACATGATGGGAGCACCAGAACCAAAATGCTTACAATAAAAGTAATTCTGCCAAATAGGACTTCTGGTAAAATGCACATTCACCCATGAAGGCAATCCCCTCAGGTTGTCTGAAAATCATTTTGGTTGAATAAACAGTATGAGGGAGAAAAAATTAGGCTGGGCGGGCTGCTTCTGGCCTACATTTGAAATTCAAACTGATTCATTCGTGTAAACACTCTGTGGATTCTTGCAGTCCTGTGTCGCCTCTGAGGTGGTTGGTTCTCTTGTAATGTCAGACCCTTCCCTTTCCAGAAGGAAATTTGCTGCCAACTGTGTGTTCGGATGTATCCTCCAGTCTAAAGCAGACCACCATTGGCGTGATCCCATTAAAGAGCTGATTGGAGGTGCTGACTTCCATTAATTTGGAGTTCTGGAGAATATCCACACTTGTCATGGACAATGAACATTGCCTTATTTGAAAATATTCAGGACACTTTTAAGGGAGGACTGTTGGCTTTTTTCCTCTTTTGCTTTTTTCAGATATAAAGAGCTGCTTCATATTTCCTTAATAAGAGTGTATCAGAGCTTTTTTGTCTATTTTCTGTAAGTGAATCTTTGCTCATTTGTTTGAAGGTAGAACCGACAAACTCAGGCCTTCAGGAGGTAGGCAGCAGCCTCCTCTGCTGTGGGCTTTACATGACTGATCATTTGCAGATCATGAGCAAGATAAGGGATCAGAGAGACACAAGAGAGCTCCAGGGATCTTGACAAGCCTGGAGAGTGCTAAATTATACCCTGTGGAGACATCTCAGGTTTCTCAAACAGGTCACTCTTCCCATAGAAGGAAGAGGGATGACAGTAAATGAAGATGTGTCCAAAGGAATCTCATCAAAAAAAGTAGCTTTGCAAAATGCATGTTTAATGGTCAGAAGTCAAGACTGTGCCCACTTCCTGGGTGGCCACCAAAAACATTCACATCGGCCACCATTTCAAACTAGATGTGTTACTCTTCTATAGGTTTGCTAGAATTTGCAAGGTGAATTTTTTGTCTCTTTCATCACTTCTCTGCCTTTAATTGCTTTTATTGCTATACAGTCATGGTCTAGACTAATCATGCACTTCAAACACTTTCTTGAAATGGAAGTAATACATTTTCTACAAGTTCCAAGTCCCCCAGCCATCCTGAAGGGAAAATGTGTGGAAAATTGCCAGGAAAATCACTCTTGCCTTAGGAAAAAACTGGTTAACAATTTGGAAGCGTTAGCAAGTATAAGAATGCAAAAACAGAGGAGGAATAGTCAAAAAAAAGGGGGGGTTCTCACAGTCTCTAGGATTTCACAGAATGTGGTTGTTTTTATGTGACTTCTGTGGTAACATAAGGAATGCACTCTAAAACAAAGAACAGGCTCCCAGTTTGGATGTGTAACATTGCCTTACTCTAAGTACAGGAATATGTGGGCAGCAGAATAATACCAAAGGACAGGACCAAACTGTGGATAACCCTCAAGTTGTCCAATTGGGATGGAGGAAGACTGTTACCAAGGAAGGGAAAAACTCTGTTTAATGTTTATGCAGATCTCTGCAGGGAAGAGGGATGGCCTCCTAAAATCACCACAATTCCTGACCAACTGCTGGTACTCTGAGTTCCGTGTGGTGCAAGGAGAGCATCTCTTTGCTGCTTTCCTCACAAAAATGTTTGCATAAGCCAGGATTCAACACTTGAACCTCACAGCACAGGCACTGTTTCCTCATATCTGAGGTTACTGCTGGGTTTCCTCAGCATGGCATCCACCTCAGCAAGATTTTGGTTGCTTTTTTGTCTGTCCTGTGTTTGTGTGGGAGGCAGTGTAAGCTTGGGGAAAAGGCGTTCTCCATTGGAAATAAGGGAGCTAATTATGTCTCCTATAAAGAGAGGTAATTGGTTTTCCTTTCTGTGGAGAGAGGATGACATGAACAACATCCTTTGCCTTTTCATTCCAAAACTCTGTTGTGACTGTAATGCTGAGTACTGGAAAACTCCCTGATTCACAGGTTGTTTTCACATATTCCAGACATCTGGGAATAATGTTCAGTTCAGCTGACTGATGAATGTGATCTCTTGAAGAAAACACTGAAAAGTTGGGGTGGGAGGGGGTTACATCTAGCCCAGCTGTCCATTTCAAATATTGCTGGTTTCAAATTTAGCCTGCCATCTTCTCAGCAAATTGTTTGCGAGCACTTTTCAATCTGTGGGTTTTTTTAAGTATTTGGCAAGTGCAAGGGAGTTTGAATTAGATTGTGAAAGCAGGATGCCTCTATATGTGCCAAAGTATCCCAAGGTGTACAGGCCTAAGGTGGTGTGATTTAAGTGAACACAGTTTTCAAATTCTTAACTTTTTTCTGAAATGCATTCTCTGCCACTTTCAAGAATAACTGGAATAAGCATGCCCATCCAAATCCCTTGTCTTCAGAGAATTAAGCTAATTTGCTAAACGTTGGAACTTTCCTGTTGCTTTAGCTATGTAATTTTTGAGTCATTAGCACTTTCTTGTCACCTGACCTACTAAAGTGTTGCATCCAGTCTTTGCTCTTCATCAAAAGCCAAATAGCTGTGAATTTTGTGTTAGATGTGATACATAGGACAGGTACAAAGGAATGGGAAGACCCTCAAATTATGGCACCTGAGTTGGCTATTTTGAAGATGCACAACCACAACTTCTTCAGAAATAATAAATATCCCACCTTCTCAAATTTAAAATGCCTTAATTTCATCGCTCTCTCTGATCTCTGCAATAATGCTGTGTTGATGGGTGCACCTGCACTGCAGTGCAACACTCGTTACAACAATATTGGTTGTTTTAGACTGACACAGGTAATTCAAGACCTTACTGCAGAAGTGATTGTCACTATGTGGAAAGGATGACCTGTTTTAGGGTAGGGGAGTATGTTTGGCTATGGTGAAGCTGAAACAATTCACCATTTGAACTCAGAACTAAAATGAAATACTCTGAAATACTCTGAAATACCCAGAGATCTGACAAGTAATGTCTGAGGTGCAGATTCATAAATAAAAAGGCAGGCCTCATATTACAAGACCCATCTCTAGAGACCTAGAACTTAAAGATGGAATTTTCCAATCATTACTGGCTGGCTCTGGTCTCAATTATAGAAAGAGTAGAAAGAGTCCCATGAAGTTTGAGATAAGGAGATAGGCCAGTGCCAAGTACTTCTGAAAGTCTGACCTGACTCAATAATGTATTGGAAAACATAATGAAGATGTGAAAAATTGCTGTATTCAGCACCAGAACATATACTGGATATGGCCAGAAGTGTCTGAAGTCCTCATTTCCTAAGTAGGTTCAGCCAATCAGGAGAAGAAATTACTTAGCTTATCCCCATCACTTGTTTTGAGATGCTGGAGAAACCGTCTTTACAATGTTGTTTGTAAACCTTACTTGCCAAGAGGCTTCTTGATCCTGATATTGATGTTGATAGTCTGCAAGATGTCATCAGCACCTCCAGCAATAAGGGACTGGTGTGTGATGAGAAGGATATGAGAAGAGCAGAGATAAAATAACTGAGAAACAAAATGTTCCTTCGTTGCTGTCTTTGATCTCTTAACTCCCAGCTGTGAGAGATCCTGGTTGCTGATGGCAGCAATGGACTAATTTTCTGCAGCTTCTGTTGCTTGTACAAAACAGAGGAAGATGTTGTCTTCACTGAGGGGAGTACAAGTCTTGCTGTAATGTCTTCTGTTGCAGGCTGAACCTGAGGAGAAGCAGGGAGTGAGCGCAGGCAGCCTCAAGACTGAGGCAAAATAGGCAATTTGATTTCCTCTTCTCTCTCTTTCTGCCTCTTGCTTTGTACTTCAATTCCTGCCTTATTAGTAATTCTTTTGAAGATTAAACCCCAATGGAAAACTCCCAGACAGTGCTGCTGTCTTTGCTATGGTCATGATGTGATGGAAGAAGTGACAGGCACCATGGACAAAGCTCTTGTGTCAGGGTTAGCATCATCTTGAAAGCTTGTGTCTTTTCTCCAAACTAAGATGCAGTGGGTGAGGGAGGGCAAAGTTTTATGACAGTCATTTAACTGTCCACCAGTAGCTTACTCCTGACCTGGAGCTGAGGCCGAGGCCACTGATTTTATTGTGTGACTCACCACAGCTGAGAGAACGGGCTTTGAGCTCATCTGTTGTTGGCTACATCCAAACAGGTGGCCCAAAGATAAAGATATTAAGTGGTTACTGCTGGTTTCCCATGTGGTTCAGCCCAGTTTTGCAAGATGGGAAAAAACATGCTTGTGGTTTAGGTGGGTCTCCATGAAAAAAGTTATAATCCCATATCCAGATCATTGGGCAGGGATGGCTGGAACTGAAATGCCGGTTTGTGTCATTACAGATATGGTCATGTCACTAGAGAGACACACTGGGGCAGAATTATGGACAAAGTAGACTGATTTTGTATCACAGATAAGAATAAGTAGGTTTTGGGATCAGTGTCCCTACGATGGAATGGACATGGAAGAACTAAGGTAGAGCACATGAGGTGGGAGCTGTTATTTATGTTGCAGGGAGACAGAAACCATTGGCGACCTGCTGGACAGAAGAACGGGGCTGGATGGTTGCTTGGCCTCCCTGAGTAGCCAGCCATTGGCTCCACAGTTTGGCAGAAGTCAGTGTTGATGCCTCTGCCTGCAGCTGCCAGCCTCCCCTCAAGGCTCCCTCCTTATTGCAAAGCAAAGTGCAAACATGAACTCTGTGAATATATGTTGCCCTTGGCATTTTCACAGCTCCTGGATGAGCTCCATGCTGCTGTTTGTCTGGGATAGTGTCCCTCTGGGAGGTGCAATTGTGCTTCAACACCATATTTTGGAAACAAAGGGGTGAGCTGTGGGTTGGTTCAGGCTCTGCTTCTGTCACTGCCAGCTGTGAGGGACTACTGGGCTGGAGAATCCCTTCTAGACATCAGCTGTTAGTATCTCACTAAGTTTATTAATTCAGCTGAACCAAGATCCTAATAGACAAATACATACAAATATCCATTTAAAGAGTTAAGGGGTAACCAAAACTGAATGACAGGAGAATATAGCAGAATAACAAAAATCAGATTATCTGTTTTCTACTCTTTAAAATCAGTGATGTTGCTAAGCTTGTTCTGGAGAAGGGTAAGGCAGGGATGCAGTCTGGCATTCTGCCTCAAATCTCTGCAGAGCTCCAGCTGTTCTGCCCTCTCCTGGAGCATTTTTTACCTGCCTTATTTATTTTCAGGGAACCAGAGATGGCCATTAAGGAAATATGTAGAGAAGGGAATATCAGAAATCCCATTGATTGCTTCTGGAAAAGTATTACAGAAAATGTAAAGGACATTTGTGTAAGACAATGCCAAAGAGCTAAACAAGGCCAGCGTGACTAATGGAGAAAAAGAAGAGGGAGAAAGAGGCTAACTGAGATGCATAGGAAATGCTGGAGAAGTCATCCTTTGAAGCTTTTCCAAAACTGTGCTTGTAAATTTCTCTTCCTATTGATGGTGGACTCCCTCAAGGATCCAGTCCATGGTACTGTCAGCATCATTTCACTGTCTCAGTCCCATTCCTAGATGCTCTTGGGAACCCCTCTGCCTTATCATATCCTCAACCAATGCTCTCAAAAGCTCTGCATTATATTTTTGGCAGAACATTTTGCTCTGCTGTGCTATATTGACTCCTTTGTGCTTGCCCATCTTTCCTTAATGGGATTCAGCATCTTTGCATTCTTTACATACTCTTTGGCTCCAGCATTCCAGTGTTATATTTGGTATTGCCCATATTAAATCTGTGATGTCTCAAATAATACCAGGAGTACTGCACCTGTATTATTTGAAGCTGAACTCTCCGTACCCCTTAATTTTACAGTTTATTTCTCTGTGTGTTTTTTCTGTAGATTAGCATAGCAGCCCACAAGGCATTCAATGTTCAGGGCTGCACCTTCTCTCTTCAGAAGAAGTAACTTCTGCTGGGGGAAAATTACTTAGGAATTGCACTCCTTTCCTGCACCGAGCCATATGCATCCCTGAAATTTGTGAACACGCATTTGTGAACAGGCTCCCCAGGGAAGTGGTCACAGCACCAAGCCTGAGGAGTTCAAGAAGCATTTGGACAATACTCTCAGGGACATGGTGTGACTCTCGGGCTGTCCTGTGCATGGCCAGGAGTCAGACCTGTGGGGTTCCCTTCCAACCCAGGTTATTCTGTGATTCTTTGATTCTGTGCCTTGCTAGCGAGGAGTAGACCTGCAGCTCTGCATTTGGGGTGAGCACTGTAGGTGAGGCTGCACACACGGCAGGGACCGCGTGCTGCTTTGGAGCATTGTGAGCACAGACGTGGCTGTGGCTGCTGCGTGGGGCTGGCGGGTTTCTCACAAACGCCAGGCTGGGTGCACCTGAGTTATAGAAAGCACTGTGTACATTAAAAACCAGGGTAAGGAGGGAAAAAGAAAGGCAAGTCAAAGATGAGGTAATTTCTCTTGTAGAGTGGCTGCAGGTTTGTGTCCCGTGTCCTGCCCCGCTCAGTGATGGCAGCCAGGATGTGGCGCTCGCTGAAGGTGACAGGAGGCACAGGGAGGCTATTTGCCTCCCAGTGAAAGGGGCCTATTCTGCTGACTGCTGGCACAGACTTGTGTGTCAGTCACTTGTTTGCTGTGTACCACCGGGCAGCAGATCATCTCAAGTGCTGAATGAATAAATCCACTCCTTGTCAGCTCCCATCAGTGTCTCTTGCATGAAGCCCTGATGCTTCTTAAAGCAGCATACGCTGCAGATAAGTCAAAGTGCCATATTTACTCGGGAGCTGATGGCAGAGCCCCGAGGAACACGGCAGGTGTTAACTACAGAGTTAAACTGTGACGTTCCTGGGGAGGATTTTCCATGGCTGGATAACCTGTAGGATCTGTCCCTTAAAGACCTTGGAATCCATGTGTCAGGCCAGGTCATGAATCCTGTTGTGTAGGTGCACTAGCAGCAGCAGAAAGGATTGCCAAGAAAATTAGCACAGTATCTGTGTGGTGAACTTCATATTCTCAGACTTCAGGATAAATTTTGAAATTCAGAGGAGCTTTAAGAGTTGCAGTTTTGAAAGGACTATGGAAAAAGACATGCAGAAGTTGACATTTTGGTATAATATGGTTTGTGGAAAGTAAATTTCCCTTCTAAAGCTTCATGGCATAGAAGTCTGTCCATGCAAATTTTAAAATCAAATAAGCATCTTGCTTCTCACACATACCTATTTTCATTTTTATTTATGGGGAAATAGCTTTGAGAAGCACACATGCAAACAAAAATTGTGGTGGAACGAGCCCATAACAGAGCCCTGAGTAAAATGAGGAATTGCTCAGCTTTCCAGTAATTTTGCCTGTTTGTTGTAAGTATTTTGTAAAGCATTGTCTAGCTGTCTGATTCTGTGGAGATCTAAGTCCTGTTTTCCCTCACATTTTTCTACTTTTTGTAAAGTCCTCTTGTAATTACTAGTACTTAACAGAAAACCTGAACTCATGTTAAAACATTTAATTAGCCAAAATGGTGTAATAGAAGATTCCTTCCAGTCACTACTTAATGATCATTAGAAGGTCGGATTCAAATCCCACTTAGGTAATTTGATGTCTTTTGCTGTCTTCAATACATTTTGAATCTGGCTCAGTATATTCAGAAATGTGAGGTTAATGGCAATGATAGCAGCAAGAAACCCCCCACAGATGCACAACTTTCATAGTTCTCCATTTTCATTCATAACAGACCACTGAGTAAGTTTTGGGTAAAGGTAATAATGAAAGGTCATTTTAAGCAAAAAATCAGCCAAATTCAGAGCTGGAGAGGAATATGCTTTAATGTTTCATCATTTAAATCCTGATATTTCTTCCACTTCAACTCTGTTTATGCTCCCATAGAAGTTGTGGATGCAAGTGATGTAATGCATTAGATGTTTTGGTATTGCTTAGATGTGGTAATGGCTTCATCTCTTTGGAGGAATGATGTCCCATCACAGCAGGGATGACCCTACAGGATGTAATGGGCCTGGAGATGCTTGTGTATAGAGCCATTTCTGCTTTAATGCTGTTCTCTTCTGATTTCAAGAGTCGTCTGTTTCTGTTATTATGGGCAAGAGTGAACAGGTGACCTAGACAGTCTTCACCAAAGCCAGGCATTTTTCCCCATTTTTAGCTTTCAGTCCCACATAACATGAAAGCAAAAGTACCAAATTAATAAAATCACAGGTATTTTGCTGTGGTATTTCTGCTGTGGCAGGAACACAGGCTTTTCAGATAACCTAATATTAGGAACCTAATAGCTTCTTCCTATGAGATGCCTTTGGTTTTGCCACTTCAACTCAATGAAATACCAGAGTGATTTACTCTGCTTTCTGTGCCCTCATCATGGAAATGCAAATTACTGCACAGCAGGCCAGACACTGGAGAAAGAAGGTGCTCTGGTACAAGGTTTCCAACCTGAGTTCTAGCCTGAGGAGTTGGATAAGCAGCCAAATCTCTGCATCCTTTGAAGTTCATTCTGAGTGTAGAGAATTCTGAATTCAGAAAAGGTCATGTCCTGGATGAGTGTCCCATAACTGAGGGACAGCCATGAGTTCTGAAAAGTATTTCATTAATTACCTCAAAGTAGAGTCAACGTTAGAGAGAGTTTCCACAAGAAAACCTACCACACCTTCCCTCTTTGCACCATTTTGCTCTGTGAGTAGGGAAACAGCATAACATGTTTGCATCCTGCAGGGCTTTGCTGCCCTTCATTTCTGCAGCTCTGGAATTCCTTCTCAAGCCAGCATTTTGAGCCATATGGGAGCTGCTGATGCTAATGGAGGAAGAGAGGGCTTTCTGGTGTGCTGTTGGTGAGCTTCAAAGCTTCCAAGGAGAAATGTCATCTGCTGTCCCCCAGCTTTTTGCACGTAGGTGTACTTTGAGAAACTCCTAGCAGTGGTTATTGGGTAATGCTTGCACAGGTTTGGTAGATAAAATACAGCCTGGTAATATGAGACAGCTGTGAGCCTCAAGTTTTTGAGGAGCAGAGGGGTCATAAGTGACCCAATAGTTACTGAGCTAATGAATGCAAGAGAAAAGGAAACTTCCTTCTTCACTGAGACAAACTGTCAGGCTCCCTTTAACACTCCGTGTGCCTGACTCAAAAGTCAAGAGAGAAGAGCACTTGTTGCCAGTACAAATTTGCTGACAAGATGGGCTTAAACCAGAGATGTGATTTCCTCTAGGGGAGAATGACAGTGAAGTAGAGATAGAGGAGAGGGATGCAAAGCATTGCGTGATTCCTCTAAGGATCGCGTTGCTCCCGTGTTGCACTTTGTCATTAGGTGAATCACTGGAGCATCCTGTCAAATCAACCTCCTGCACAGATTTTTAGAAGCTCTGATTGGCACCTGCATGGCACCTGTACAGCTACACGTTACCAGCCAGCGTGTCTCATTTTGCCCTGCACAGCCTTTCACAGCTGTTTCTCCCAGTTTCAAGGCACAGACAGTAGCCCACCATGGCCTGAGGCAACCCTGGTTTCAGTTGGGATCCTGTGATGTGACCCAGCAACAGAAAAGCTTTGCTTTATTCCTTTCTCTTTTAATCGTTAGGCAAATGTTACTCCATGTTTCCTGTTTATCACAGGCTCTGAGCCTCCCTAGACAGGCTATTCTGAGCTTGCCCTGCTTTCTGATAATTGCATGTGCATTAAAGCAAACACCCCTGCAGGGTTTCTCCTCTCCCCTGTCCTTGCCAGCTCGGAGCTGGACAGCATTCCATGGCTTGCGCAAAAAAGGCATGCCAGGGGCTGGCAAAGCTCTGGGAAGAAGGCAAAGCTGCATGCTATTTCAGGCCTCTCTTATTTTGCCAGTGAGTTCAGACACCTCTCCTTCCCTAGTGACATGATGGCTGCTAGGCCCTCCTGAGCCGTGCATCAGTGACACTGCATTGAGATCTAACAGTCTGTGTCCAACCCCTATCAATTACGGGCTTCTTTGGAGGGATATAAAAAATTAACAGGATCCAGGAGAGTCACCCATCAGTGCTGACTGCAGTAGTAATTCTGAGAAGGTGGTATGTTGCATATTTCTCTGAACTCTTCTTTTGCTTTAAAAGGAAAAATAGGTAGGACACTGCTGTAGGATTGTTTGAGGATGAGCTTTATCAGACTGCTGTGTGCAGAACTGGGAATCTCTAGATCCTAAAGTAATACAAACATTAGTGTCTGGTCCCTCTACATGGGCCAAAAGTCCTGGGCTATGAGAAGTGCAGTAATGACATTTTTCTTTCATAAATGCCATTTCATTGAAGGGCATTATTTGCAAGTCTGGCTTGAGATGAGTAGATCCGTTTTGTCCTTGGTTTACAGATAGAAGAGGCAGCAGACTGTGGAAAGCTGATCGGTGCAGACAACACACGACTGAACTGAGATGAGATGCTCTCTACATACCTGGCTTGAAATTGAGACCACCAAAACTGTACTTCCTCTTAGGATTTAGTTCCCAGGAATTTAAAAACATGCACAGAACCTTCTACGCTTGCACACTTACGATGACAGAAAAGCAACTTGGGTTAATTCTCTTCAGTTGGTTCCTAGAGTAAATCTGTACATTCTAAGTAGATATTGCCATTCTATTCTGATTTGTTACCAAACATCAGCCACACAGGGCTGTAGCTGAATTCCCTCCTCCAAGTGGTAGCAGCCGTAAGTCACTGCCTCTTCTCATGCTTTAGGACAGTAACCAAGCAGGACCCTGACTGGATGCTGCCATCCATCACTTGATCTGAACTTAGGTTGCCACTGAACCAACCAATCCAATTCTCTGAAGTGAATCTCCAATGCAGTTACACAGCTCATCTGCTGGGAGTTTTATTTTTCATAGGCAGGATATCCCCAGGAGGAAGACAGGTTGTATTATCTTTGTCATAGCTAGTGCACTGGTCACATTCCCCGTGGAATACTTGTTTTTCCTCATCCAAAAGGAACTTTGTTGGAATTGCAGTTTCTGAGCAGCCGCACTACATGTTGCTGATGGTGAATCTCAGTACTGTTTTTGAGAGAGTGTTGTGAGAGTGGGAGGTTCTTCTGTTTTGTTTTTCGTCATTTTTGAAGCAAATCCAACTTTTAGCAAGTATAGGGCTGAACAAGCCCTCTACAAGTATCAGCACAT
Organism: Regulus satrapa; assembly: GCA_013396955.1. Taxonomy (NCBI): domain Eukaryota; kingdom Metazoa; phylum Chordata; class Aves; order Passeriformes; family Regulidae; genus Regulus; species Regulus satrapa. Next base: position 239,636 of record VWZN01003155.1, read on the forward strand.
ATCTTGTAAGAGAGAAGAGTAACAGGTCTTTTTGAAGAGGAGGCAAAAATGGAATAATCTAGCTACCCCCTGGGTCTGTGGTGAAATAGCTGAACAGTTGAAATCTACCCAGCTTTTGTTTCCTGTTTGTATAAGTAGCTTTCATCAGAGTGCTGGTCATGAGTAAGTTAACACCCACGGAGCTGTCACCATCAAGCACTGTGTATCACTGAATTCCTAGCACTTCTGGCAGTGCTGAACTGCGTACATACATGTTTAAATGCATTCCCCACTTCTCTGAAGGAGCTATTTTCAGAGATTCCCAAGTGTGGAAGTGGAATCTCTCGGATGACTTTTGACTCTGCAGAGAGGAATAAGTGTCTTTGAAAGACTGAGATTGGCACATGTACAAATATACTTTCTTTCATCCTGGTATGTGAGGAAGGCTAAGGATGATGTAGTGCAAAAGTTGCTTTTGCTGTTTTTATGTGGCGCTGTAGGGGAAGAGAGATCTGGGGTGATAACCAACATGCTGGGAAATCCTCCTCTGCTCAGTGCTGCAAACTACCACTTACTAATTTCCTGCAGAGTATCTTACTGGCATTCAGGTAAAGCTGTCTTAGCAGAGGATGTTTTCTCAGGAAGTTAAAGGACATCAAGAACTAAGGTGTACTGGGACAAGTTCCTAATTACTCATCTGATCCCTGCAGGGGAGACATTAAGGGATGGGTTTGTAGTTTGTTCATGGTTTGTTTGTCAGTATAGCAGCTCCGGGACAATCAGTTATTTAAGGGACTGGAAAAAATCCTACTTGGTTGTCCTTGTTTGCTTCTTTAGGTCTTTTTCCTGCCTTTGTGGATTCCTTGAAATTTGGCACGCCTGATTCTGCAATGCTTAGACTGCATCTTGTTGCAGAGTTTATTTCACATATCCAAAGTCTCCACAGTGCTACATTAACTCCCTTCGACTTAGCCTAGGTCAAATCAGAGCAGTTACAGTGTGGTTTTGAGCAGCAGAGCAACTTTGCTAACAGCTGAGGAATTGCACTGACTCCATCTCTAATGAATACCCTTAGTGGTCATGATAGGAATTTTGGGTGAGAACAGGGCTTGCACTAATTACAAGGACTTAGTCACAACTTGTTAACTCAGCACTGAAAACGTGCTCTTGGAGGTAGCCCCGCTTGGGCAGACTGGGAATTGAGGGAAAGCACAGTCTTGTGCTTAAGGCTCTGAACACGGCGTCTCCAGTAATCTGGTTTAATTTCTTCTTGTGCCTTGTACTTATGTCACTTCTTATATTTCTTTCCCTTTCTGCACCTCAGTTCTGGTGCTATAAAATCCCATTGCTGTATATCTTCTCCCCCACATGCATTGCAAGTTCTTCAGGACGGGGATTTTGTAACATTAATTGAGTATGCAGTTCGTAGAGCAGCCACACCTGTGGCTGTGGGAGGTCAGGAGAGCCCTACGTGACATTTTAGAGTTTCTGTACTTTGAGAAAATGTCATTGGCTTTGGATTGGGAGGCAGGAACAGCCTTGAATGCTCATGTAACTCCCACAGCTAATTTTCTTTGGTAGATTTGGGACTTTTCTTTCAACCTTGAATTTTTGCTGGTTTTCAGTTCTGCGGGGCAGGGAGTGATGAGGCTGAATAAATTGAATCTTTCTTTAAATATGTAAGTGCTAAATAAGATACAATGTTACAATTTTCCGGATCTTCTGCATATGAAGAGGAGTGGAAAATGGATAAATGGGAAGAAAATGTGTGACAATACCTAATGTCTTCTAAGACCAAGCTTCTAATATTTGCTGTTTCTTTTTGTTTCTTCCAGGTGGAGCGGGAAATAGCCATCCTGAAGTTGATAGAACATCCCCACGTTTTAAAGCTGCATGATGTTTACGAAAATAAAAAATATTTGTAGGTATTACTGGCTTTTGCCAGAGAAATGGGAAGGGAAGGAAGAAAGGGAGGGAGGGAGGGAAGGAGGGAGGGAGATCAGGGTTTTGGAACTTGGTAATGTTTGTGAAAGAATGGAACAGGTGTGTTTTCACCCTCTGCTGGTATCTGTGTGATATTTAGTATGTGGATGAGGAATGAGCACTCATCATTTCCCTGGCTTTCCTCACCTTCTTTTCTCTACTTTCATAGAATCATAAAATCATTAAGGTTGGAACATTTGTCATTGTCCAACCATTAACCTACTGCCGCCGTATTCACCACTAAGTCATGCCCCCAAGTACCACATCCACATGTTTTTTGAGCACTTCCAGGAATGGTGATTCCACCCCTTCCCTGGACAGCCAGTTTCAATGCCTGATCACCCTTTCAGTGAAGAAATTGTTCCTAATAACCAATCCAAACCTTCCCTGGTGTGATTTAAGGCCATTTCCTTTCATCCTTCTCTTTTTAACTGGGACAGGAGACTGACCCCCACCTGGCTACAGCCTCCTTTCAGCACGTTGGGGAGAGTAGTAAGATCCCCCCGAGCCTGCTTTTCTCTAGGCCAAACATACCTGGAGATTCCTTCAGCCACTCCTCACAGGAATTGTTGCCCCTTCATTGTCTTTCCCTGGACATTCTCCAGCACCTCAGTATCTTTCTTGGAGTGAGCCTTTACTTATAAGAAACTTATATGCTGTTTCTTTTCCTACTTAAAATAGGAGAAAAAGGACAAACCAATGCTTTCTCTAAAACAGCAAGAGAGAAAGAAGGTTTGTACCTGTAAGATCTGGAACCATTTTGAATCAATGCTATAACTGACTTAGAGTGGATAATTTGGATAACCTCCTTTGTCTAACAGTTTTTAATTGAAACTCTCAACTCTCACTAAAAGTATTTTAAATTTGTCCCATCAGCAACAGATCTTGGTTTTAAGGGCCACTGTAATCCCATGGTTTCTGCAGTGACAGTTACGTAGCAAACTTTAGGATTTTTTTTTCTCCAAATCGTTACCAGTTGCCAGATAGGAATGTTGTCCACAGACATTTAGCTTGATTTAGGGCACTAAATATGTTGTACCTGTTGTCAAACAAACAGGCCACAATAATCTTGGCACAACAGGGGGAAAAAAAAATCAATGTTTTCCAAATAGAAAAGGGTGACCCAGTAGGGAAGTCTGCTATTTCCAGCTTTTTAACAGGTTATTACAGGTAGAAGAGAGTGGCTAAAAAAGATTAAACAGTTTTTTAAAGCCACCATCCACTGGTGACCTCTTTTTAGTGTCTCAACACAAGGAGGGAATGACTGTTTATCCAAAGAAAGTGTGTGGAATGGAAGTAACAGTCCCTCCTGGACTATTCATCCGGACTTGTTACTGGAGCAATGAATTCTGTTCTGAGAAGCGAGGCCTCTCTGCCTAAGGGTTGGCTTAGTAGAGCAGGCAGTAATTTCCTTTGGATTCCCCCTCCTCCTTTGGGGCAGAGCCTGCCATCCGTGGTGGAATGCAGTTGCCAGAAAGAGCTCATGCAGGCACTAGGTGGAGGCTGGCTCAGATGTTTTCAGAGCTGCATGCTGAATGTTCTGTCCTCAGTGGCATAAATGGTCATGGCTCCATGAAGCCCTGTTTGCTGCAGATGAGGACAGAGGCACAGATCTGGCACAGCCTGCTCTGTGTGTTTGTGTGCAGACAGGCTCTACAGGGGGTACGTTCTCCTTTAATCCCGAAAAGAGAGACAGAGACATTTTCTCTGTACTCAGGTTAAAGGGGGGATGAGACCCCTTTTTTGATTAAGAGAGAGGGAATGTTCTTTGCGATGTTGGTTTCTGTGCTGTGTAACCCTAGGTGTACACACACAAGTACACGCTCTTGCGTGAGCAGAGCAGACAGCTGACGGTGGCAGTGATGGCAGTGTATGAATACGTGCAGAAGAAAGACCACAAGGGGATGGGCTGTAGAGGTGCTGGAGCTTTCTTCTTGCTCAGAATGCCTGTGAAGCCAGAAGCTGAGCTTTCCTTCTTTGCCCCTTAAGACTTGGAGGCTATTTTGCTCCCTTGATCCCTGTGAAAAATATCTGGTGCTCAGAGCAGTGGGAATGGTGTTACACTGTTATTAAAAAAAACCAAACCAAACCAAAACAAAACAAAAAAAAAATCTGCATTTATTGGCAGGAAAACATCTTCATGATGAAAATCACCTTGAAAAGGAAAGCATCTCATATCTTTAAGCTATGTTTGGATATCCTGGCTTCTAAAAAACGTTGGGCTCCAAAGCATGGCTTGCCAATGACCATTTAGCCTTTAACAATCACTAAGTCTGCTTTGTGCTACAGCTCCTCTGCCTGTAAGATTAAGCTGTCTGCATGCCCCTGCAAAGGCACCAAATCCCTCTGCTGAAAGACACTGACTCTGAAAGAACCAATGACTGTTAATTAAGTTTCATTTTTTATTAGTGGCTATTTTAAAGAAAGGGCACAATGCAGAGCTTCTGCCAAGCCTCCATGTTCAAAATTAGAAACAGCTGTGGCCTTTGATAAATCTGAGAGGTGGAAGAGAGTGCCAGCGGAGGGGTGAGGTGTTACAAGTGCGTGGGGGCTGAGAAGCATGTACCTTCCCAAATCAAAAGACACAGTGACCTCTGGTTCTCACCAGTACCAGGAAAGGAATTGCTCTCTGCTTGTGGCAGCACCTTTCCATCATGCATGCCATCCCAGCAGTAGCAGTAGGGACATGGTTTCAGAGAAGCTCATGAATTATGGGTGATATTTCAGAAGCCAGAGACTAATCACAATGCAACACTGGGGAGCATTTCCTCGATAACTGTTAATTTCACAAATCATGTTTGACTTTTAGTTTATGATTTAATTTGTGACAAGGGGCTTTGGTTGAGTAGATTCCTAATGCAACCATGAATCAAATCCTTTTTCCACAGTTTATTTAACACTGAGAATGAGTTTTAAAAAATAATAATAAAAATCTGCTAGCATATGTGTGTTAGCCAAGCAGTCTTTTCCTGTTTATTTTGCTAGGGTTCCTTTTGCCAAGATAGTTGGAGAGGTTGAGATAGCTATGAAATCTATTATTCCATCTCTTTATCCATCATTTTGAGCTGTCTTATTTAGTAAGACCATGGACTACACATCTAGGTGTGGGGGGAAAAACACAGCAGCACTGTGCCTTTCTGTGACATACAGCCTCAGATATATATTGTGTTGGCTAAACAAGCAATATTGCTGACAGTTTCATTATTTCATATTTGTTGTATGATCACACTGATGGCCTTCAAGCAAGATTGGGAGCCCACAGTAATAGATGATTTAGAAACAGCTGTAGACAATCAATGCTTCCCTCTCTCCCATCATATAATGTCAATAGATAGAACAGCCAGGATGGGGGTTCATTCCCCCCCCCTTTTTTTAAAGATCAGAATGAATCAAAGTGGCATGGTATGGGGAATGATCACTGGGCTACCAAAACTTGTGTGTGCACCAGTAAGTTTGACTAAGGAAGTGCAGACAGTGAGGAATTTTAGGGAAATACGAATCATCACAGAACGGATTGGGTTGGAAGGGACCCTGAACGTCACCCAGTTCCAGCCCTCCCCTGCCATGAGCAGGAAACCCTTTGATTAGACCAGGTTGCTCAGAGCCCCATCCAGGCTGATCTTGAACATTTCCAGGATGGGGCACATATTAACAGAAAGGGCAAGGCAGTAGCAGATTATAAGAAAATGTTGGTGTGTTCTGTAAAACACACTGGAGGGAAACACTTATCTCATGATTTCTGCATTGCAGATGAGCTGTGTGAAGCTGGGGAATGATCCTTTTTTCTCTGTGCTGTGTACAGAAAAGGTCTTTCCCGAGCTGACCATACAGAGTTTTATTTACTGTGTTTATGCAGCACACCCAGGTTTTCTTTGGACCACAGAAGGGCAGTTGTCCCCTGTTGTTGGAGGAGATGTTAGCATGGCAAGCTAAGGGCCATCAGACACTCCACAGGAGATGGAACTTCCCTCTCCAGAGGGGATAAAGCCAACTGATACAGTTCTGTTGCAGAACTCCCAACAGGGGTGACATTATCTATTTTGATCTCATTTGATTAACTATTTAGTTTCAGCTGTCAGGGGCTTGGTGGGGAGTGGAAATAAAATAGAAAAAAAAAAAAGCAAAAACCATACTAGAACCGCTCCCTATTTTTCAGATGGTAATACTGATATTTCTTGATTCCCTTTCCACTGATGTCTGTGTGTATATATCTGTAAATTTCTGTGTCACGATGCATACAGATATTTGTGCATGTATGTGTAGATTTATGCTGAATGATTTTAAAATCTTCACATTTAAGATTTCAAATTTTGTAGCAGCATTTATTTTACATCTTTGTGTCATCCAGTTTGATCACCATTTTAAGCAAGAATCTGTTTTGAGGGGAGGAGTGGACACCAGACAATTGTTCTCTGAAGTGTGCCATGCAGCACCTTTTCAAATATAAGCGCCTTTCTAATCTTTCATCAGTACAATGCTATCACTGGGCAAGTGCCCAAATCTCACTGCAATGTACACAACACACCACCTCCTGATTTCAGAGGTGAAGGTGCATCACAATGAGCCAGATAAGAAAATTAAAATGTTCTCCTAGCTGTGCACAGCTCACATTTCTGGCTCATACAAAATCAGGTGGCAGCAGGAGTCAAGGACTTAGAGTTCTGGTGGTGTCTGCAGAGGCCTTTGTGCTGCCTGTTCTCTACTGCAGAGTTTTCCTGTAATTCTGTTTATTTTTGTTGAAAACTAACTATGAGGTGCCAGAGGATGCAGAAAAGAGGAAAAAAAAGTTTCTGTGTGTTCTTGTTAGTGGTAGGCCAAGATTTGGCATTCAATCCATCTGCAGGGAAACCTGAAAGTCAGGGGGAGAGTTCAAAAAGTCAAGAGTGGCTCCAAAGGCTCAGCACTGAAAATTAATTTTGAGGTAGGTGTGCACCTTGGGAGTGAGGCTGTGGGATGTCAGGTGCTGTGAATGTGGGGAAAGAAAATAAAACGGGATTGGAAAGCAGAATAGCATTCTACCTGAGCCTTGATTAGAACAAAGCAAAATATTTGTAACCAGCTACTTTGACCCCCCTTTCCTTCTGCTGTTGACTTGTTTTCGAACTGTCTGGAATTACAAGCATGTGTAGCCAGAAGAAAGGCAGTCAGTGGTAGGAGTGGAGCCAGTGCACGTGAGATGTGGAGTTCAGGATGGGCCTGGAGATGAGGAGCTGGCCAGGAGCCAGGGAGGAGGTGCAGGTGTCACCGCTTGCAAGAGGGACACCAGCCTGGCATAAAGCAGGGCCTGCAGAGCTGCTGGTGGGAATTAATGCTGCACCCCGTGCAACACAGTCTTAATAAGCTCTACCCAAAAGCCTGCTGTGTCCTCTGCTCACTGCCTGACGTGTGTGCTTGGATACCAGCCAGGCCATGATGCTGGGCTTGGGGAAAAGCAGGCCCATAGTGGAGCAATTCTGTGACATGAGCAGTTCTGGGAGATGTTGCTTCAGAGCCACAGTAGATTCTCATGCCTGACTTCTCTTTTAGACTTTGGTAGGAAGTGTTGTGTGTGTCTAGGCCCTGGTTGTTCCAGCAAAGGCCACTTAGCTCTGAAGAAGAAAGCCCTGAAGTATACAGTCACTAACAGAATTGCAGCAGTGACCTGATGGGTGTTGTCTCAGCTCTGCCCATCCTGTGCTGAGGATCCCTCTGGCTAAATCCTTTCCATATCTTGTGCCTGTATAGGAGGGCTGCTGCAGTGCCTTGGCATACATAACTACACACCATGAGGGCACTGCTCAAAACGCCTTTCATCCCAAATAAATCAAAGGTACAGAGCACAACAGCATAATCCCTTACTACTCTTTTCCCCAAAAGCTCCAACCTGTTCATGCCCAAATATAACCAGCAATCAAATACAATATCCATTTAAACATGCAAACTCGAGTTAAAATTGTCTTTTAGGAAAACAGAAATCTTACACATGCACATTTTCTCGCAGGCAAGGGAGGGAAAAAAAAAACTTGAGCTCCTGGTCCCATGCCAAAAAAGGGTTTAAAAATTCATGCCCGCCATAAGAATTTATATAACTTCTGAATAATTTATAGGCTGTGCCAATAACAAGGCCCTTCATATCTGATAGAGATTATTTAATCAATAGAAAACAGTGCAGAGAAAAAGCTGTCAAAGAGCATGTCAGCCTGGGCAACTTTTAACCTCTTCCCTGCCACATATACATTCCACAATATACATGTATGGAAGGACATTCTCCAAATAGGTAGGAGTCTGGAAAGACAATCACCAGGTCTTTTTTCTTCTTTGTCGGTCTGTTGTTCCCTAAGACAGATCCCTTTGAAACGTAGTGAGCTTTCCAGCTCTCAAATTAATTGGTCAAAAGGAGTAGCCAGTTCCTTGTGAATCATCTGCCAGGATTGCTGTGAGGTGGCCCATGGTTCATCAAGGTTGTGGCAGTGCCAACCCTACCGTCTGTGGTGCAGCCGTTTCAGTTTGTTTCATTCTGTGGCAAAACTGAAGACTGGCTGTAAGTGAACAGCAGGACAGAAGAGAACTAAAGATTTATCTGTATTTATGGTGGAGATTCCCACCTGATGTTTTTGTGTGCATCTCTTTCTATATAGCTGCATCTGGGTTTTACATCTTGCTGGAGTGCATTCTAAAATCTAACAAGTGCCACATGGATATCTAGTCAAATTCTGGCATACTGAAAACTCTAGGACATTGCCCAGGGATGTGTGATGGTACCCAGTGGTACATTCAGGCTTACATAGAAGACCACCTAGAAAACTACTTGTTTAGGTTAAGCAAAGTTGTGCTTTATACATGTAAATTTCATATCATTTAATAAAAGTAAATTATTAATTAGCTGCCAGACAGCTAATTGCAAGCACTGATGGGCAAACCTTCTATTGCCTGACTAAAACAAGGTATGTGATTTGACTTCCATTCCTAGAGCTTTAAAGAATGTTTATTGGTAATAATTCTTGGTTCCTAATTTTTTGCATTTATAATATAACCTGAAATACTTTGTCTTTCAGCATGAGCTTTCATCTGGAGATCTGTCCATTTAGCACTTTTACAATAACAAATACATAATTGGTGTAGCTGTTATTATCTTGTAAATTGTCCTAAGAAAACAAGAGCTGCATACCCACTAATGGGCTGCTGCAGGCAATCCCATCTGGCAAGAATTTTAGCATTGCACACCATTTTTGCTACTGGCTAAAAGACAGCTTCTCGTTCTTTACAGATCATAACTGGTGGGTTTGTTTGCATTTTGGCTTTTTTTGTTCTTATTTTGCCAGAAATATCTGGTAGTGCATGGTCCTGGTGTTCTCTGTGCCAGTTAGTCTTTCTTTAACAGCATTTTTTCAGGCATGGCTCAGAGCCCGCCTGTTTCTTCAGTTACAGTCCTGATTTGGAAGTAGCATGGAGCTGCCTCACCTCAGTGAGGACTCTCTGAGTTATTCCTCAAAGCTCCCCAGGGCATGGGCAAAGGCACTTCTAAGGAGTTGTGCCATGGTCCACCAGATGGCAAGGAGAAATAATCACAAAAAGTGTATTTTTGCCATTTTAAGTGAAAGGAGTGTAGTGCAACAGTAATCTGTCTAATCATGGAGCAGTCCTTACTGTGCAGGCATTGGACAAGAATGGGACAAAACCAGTTTACAATCCCACACATAAAACAACTGTTGGAATGGGAAGTCCAAGCTGCTGCTGAGCATCAAAGCAAAAACCAGCCTTCAAAAAGGAGCTGAAGAAAACTGATGATGTACTGTTTTGGTTCCTGAAAGGATAAATAAAATGAACCAAAAAGAAAGAAAGAAAAAAGCCGAGGATTATTCTAAGCTTGCATCTCTGATGATATGTAGTGGGTCATTTGAGGTTAGGAACTCAGAATCTTTTGTTGAGAAGGTGGGGATGATGAGATGCAGATGGAAAAATGGCAATGGGAATAGATAGAATGCTGCTGGACGCAGTCTCTCTCTCAACAAATTATTCTTGTATTTAGTATTCAGCTTCTTTGCTTTTAAAGAGCAAAGTCTTGTCTCCTTCAAACACTGAAACTCAACTAGAGATTTTTAGCTTCATGTCTTGGCTTGTAGCAGGGACATGAGAAAATAATGCAAGGTGTGTATGAAAGTAAACTGTGGCCTGTGAGAATATTTGCAACTTCCTAGAGAATATATCCAGTGAGGAAAAAGTAATTGAGACTTTATTTTTAACATACACTTGGCCTCATATTAGTAGCAGACCCCTTTTGTTTTCAACAAAAAAGCTGTTTTCTGGCTTTTCCAGTGTCCTAGCAGGAAAAGGGGAAATTGGTGGGGACAGCATGGAGTAGAAGGCACAAGGGACAGCAGATGCTAATCCCAGCTCTGATTCTGGGTGACTGTAACCCTGGACAAGTCACTTGGCTTCACAGTTCCCTATCCATAAAGAACAGGTGGTTAATGCTTGTTAATACTTGTTTCTCTGTGAAATGCAAGGATTGGAGGAGCTGGGGTGTGTCCAGAGCATCCAACATATGAGAGCTAGGTGCTCTAGCAGAGTCTTTTGTCCTAACATAGGTCCTGTCTGTATCATCACAGCATGTGGTGTGCACACTGCCAAGCCAGAGACAGGGTCTTTCCTTCCCTTAACCTCCTTGCAGTGGCTATTACAGAATAGGTTTCCTTACATTTTTACAATAGGAAGAAAGACTGATGCTGTCCGTCTTAGATAGACAGGATAAAAAAACCCCAAAAACTTCATTCACCAGTAAGTTGCATTTCATCTCCAAATGTAATAGGAGAGAAGTTCTGGTTACTGTTCTGGGATTTTCAGAACTTGCTTGCTTGCTTGGAATAAATTGGAAAGTAGTACTATAATGAAGTGGAAACCTGTCGTATCTGGGAAAGATAAAAGAGAAGGGAGACTCATGAAAATGCTTCTTAGTGTTTTTCTCCCCTACAGGCTTTGTGTTATTTACCTTCTCCTAGATCCTCCAAGAGCTGGCATTAGCATACTTCCAGTCCTATAACACTTTGCCAAAGTAAAGCATTTTAGAGGCTGATGTGAACACAGAAGATTTGGAGTCTTTTCTGTGCCATGGATTCAGGAAAGATGTAGTGTCTGTATGCCTTATTTTGCAGCCCAGGGAATAATGTTCTTTCTTTCCTTTGCTTTGTCTGTTTGGCTTTTCAGTGTTTGTTCTCTTCTCCTGCGGAGTCACTCAGGCACACTCACACACACACAAATGGGTAGATACACATCTGCAGCACTTGGTGGGGTTTGTGTAGCTGTCCAGTGGTGCTCAGAACCAGTGCAACCCTTGGAAATGTTTGAACCCCTCTTGGCTGCCCGTTTGGAAAGAACAAGTGTTCTACTACTGTGCCACGTCCTGTGCCAGCAGCAGAATGTTGGCTTGCACGGAGATGGGGGCAGATGCTGAATTATGCCCTTGTTTAACAGAAAATCGCCTTGCTGGGGGCTCTCCTAAAAAACCCCACAAGCTGCTAGAGGGAATAGGGCTGGCAGATAACAGCCTGAGCTCACAAATCCTAGCTGCAGCTTAGCCACGTAGTGCTTGTGGAATGATCCCTGCAGCATTTCTTCCTTGCACTCGACCACTGAAGAATGTGTTTGTCATCCTTCTCACTCATGTCACGTTGTGGGCTTTGTCAGATCAGAATACATCGTGTCTTGTGCTTCTCTGTGTCCCTTGACTTGTCATAGGCACAAATCTTTTTCAAATGCTCTCCCCTGTTCATTTCCATTATTATATCTAGTGCTTCTAGGTGGCAAGCAAAAAATGAATAACCTTGTAAATGTTCCCTGTCTTTCAATTTGTTTTATTTTTCATACAACATGTCAGTGCGTTTTTGTTGAGTGTTTTTAATAAGATGAAGTTGATGAAAATAAATTGCTTCACAGTTCCTGCTGTGGGTGACAGAAATGCTGGGTCTGTGTTTTTCAAAAAATGTTTGTTTGAAGCCAGTGTGGAGGGTGTTCTGTACATCTGTAACTGCAATCATCTTCGTAAGATACCTCCCAGAAAAAGAAAGCAGCTAGCAATTTGAATTTTGGGGGCAAGATGCATTCCTGCATCCAGCTTCTGCTGGGCACAGTGAAACAGCAAGCTGTCAGGAAGAATTTTAGGATTGATTCCGTGCCAGAATTGGGTCTGCCATATTGGATAGGTAGCCAGATCTCTCTCTGGTATGAGATGGAGAAGGAATTCTACAGCAGACCTTCTTACCAGACTGTCCATTAGCCAAGGTTTAGGAACCAAGGATTGGAACTTGACAACGTGGACACCCCAGTACCCGTGGCTGCTGTGTATCAGCTTTCTTCTCTTTGAATGGCTTGCTTAAAAAATGTCATGTCTATAAACAGTGATCTCCAAATTACCTGCAGACAGTTGAGCAACGACTCATCCTTTTGGAAAGATAACTCACATATTCCAAATGGGATTTTCAAGCTAAGATTTCTCTCTTTTTTAAACTATTTTAATTTGTTTTTTAATGGTCAATATTACTATCTTTCTTGTAACTGTTTCGACTTTGATCAAAAAATGCAAAAGTAGAATTTTAATTCCCCCACGTTTATAATTTTAAGGTTTTGGCCATTTTTTGTGTCCTTTTAGTACTTATTTATCTGGCAAGACAATACCAATGTCTGTCTTTCTGTAAGGCAGGGAAGTGCTTTCTCCTGGGAGCTGACACATGGAAGTTACACAGGAGATGATGATGGACCAGAAGCTCAGGTTCCACTTTTACAACTTCAAGGCTAATGTCAGTATCACTGAGCAAGATTTACTTTCCTCACAACTGCTTTTAGTCCTTCTACTATCCTAGCTTTTTGGAAATGCTGAAAACAAGACTGATTAAGATCCCAGATTTATATTAATCTTCCCCACTTTTCATTTCAAATTCAGAAATTTCCTTGCTGTTTGAGGTACAGAAAAGACAGTATCCTGGATTAATTATTCTTTATTGTCCACTCAGATTTGAGGAGTTGGATTAATTCTGGTAGTAAAACTATACTGCTGTAAAACAATGGGTTGAGGGATCATGCTGCACATACAGTTCAGTATGGTTTGCTGTACTCTTGGGAGGCAGGGACTGAGAAGCACACTCAAACTTGTTTGTTTTTAAAGGATTCAGTTGATGGTGTTCCTACCCCTTCCCTGGGTAAATGTTACTCCCAGTATTAGGCAACACTTCCAGAGATTTAGATGGTTTTCCTGTCCTTGGCTGCCTTTCATCAGCTCTAGTTAAAACAAGATAGTCCATCCATGGCAAGCCCTTCCAGAAGGTTTCACTCTTCACTCTCTGACTGCCAGGAGTGAAGAGGTCAGGGTTTTCCTGTATGAGGTCAGGGGTTTCCTCTCCTGCTCCTAGGCCCCCTTTGTGCCGCATGCCTTCACTCGGTGCCAATTTTTCACCTGTGACTTGCAAGGCCAGGCAGCTGCTCCAGCAAATCACTGTTCAGCAGCAAAAGCTAAGCTTTTATATAGGCTGCACACACGTGGTTCTTTTTTTCTTTTTTCTTTTTTTTTAATAATGTACATTGTTCACCTCTTCTTAGTTCATTCTGGTTTGTTGACATTTGTCTAGCTCTGTCTGACTGCAGCTTTGCCACAGCTGTTTTATAAAAAAATTGTCAGCTTGGTTAAAGGACCTGAGGCTGCTTGGGACAGAGTCTTACTGCACTGTAGCTTTGAGACTTAGTGTGGAAGCTTAGACCTGATTATTTTCTGCTTCCCCTCCTGGTCTTTGGAGTAATTTTTAGCTTCCTGATTTTGTCTTGCTATGCCATTGGCCACGGAATCCAACAGTGGCAGGTCTGAAGTTTGCGGAACCCCTGTTAAACATATTAATCACTCCTGATTTTAGAATTCCAGTTCTCTTCCACTGTTATTTCTGGAAGTGTTCCCCTTGACTGTGTATAAACAGAAGTGTTTGTATATAACTGTGTGAGTGTGAGGGGGTTGGTGTGATCACGTATTTACAAAATCCCGGCTTTGTGTTTTTCTAGGTATTTGGTGCTAGAACATGTGTCAGGTGGGGAGCTCTTCGACTATCTCGTAAAAAAGGGAAGATTGACACCAAAAGAAGCCAGGAAGTTCTTCCGACAAATCATCTCTGCTTTAGACTTCTGCCATAGTCATTCAATATGGTGAGTGCAGCCATTTCCAGTGGGAGTTCCCTGCTACAAAATAAAGGGATCTTAACTGTGATACTTTTAATTTTAAGTAATTGATGTTGTAAAGCTCTAAAAGCATTGGGTAAAGTGCTGATGTATTTTTTAATTCTTGTCCACGTGTGAGACAGTGTACCAGTCACAGGCAGATTTCTCATGGAAAAGATTGGCCATCATTTCTCACTGGAGAATTAATTTGCAGGGAATGTTTTAAACAGGAAAACCAAAACCATTGAGGAAAAAGAGTTTAATTTCCATTATTTTTGTGGCACTTACTAATAATTTAGAACTACATATACTGTATCAAACTGAATCCCTGAAGAAACCTGGGACAACTGCAAATACAGCAAAGTAATTTTATGGTTCCCTTCAGTTTTTGGAAACCTGCTGGGTTTTGGCAACCTTTACTGAGTCCCCTCTGGGCATTTGAGTCACTGTTGCCTTTAATTTCCTTTCCAGTAGGGAAGAATTTTCTTTCTGACTCCATCCTATTATTTAACCATGGAGTGTGGTTTAACCTGTGCTTTCAGGTGCCGTTTTATATGGGACCAGTTTTCTCTTTCATCTTCAGCAAGTTGAGATGTTTTAAATTATGCTGAAATCAACTTGTTGCAATCAGTCTGAATACAGGAGTTTCCGTACAGCTACTGACCCCTAACTCATTTCTCACAAATGCAGCTCCTTGCATTTTGGATTGGCTGGGGGAGATAATTTACATTTATCTCTGCGTGACTGCTTCCCCAAAGCCACAACCAGGCACAGATCCCCCAGTCCAGGAGGCCAAGGGCCACTCCGAGATACTGCAGCAGCTGGATTTGCATAATCACTGTGTGCTTGCTTCTCAGTAGCCATACAGGGATTTTCTGTACCCCCAGTCCTTTGCTGTAAACTCACAAACCAGATGGCCATAGCGAAAATTGATGTTTAAATGTTTAACGCGCTCCTCCAGCCCCCTCCCCCTACATCTCTGAGTCAGTTCAGCTGGAAATAGTGTTCTGTAAGAGAGCATATTTCTAATAAATGGAAAAGGAAAGAAGAGCCTTTCTTGAGGATATATTAAGAAGTGTATACTGTATAAGAAGAGTATAACAGCATAGTCTTAGCAGAAGAAGCAGTTCAGAGGTGCTGGATCTGGGTGAGAAGGTCCTGAGGACAATGCCTGCCTGACACAGGCGGGGTTACAATAGTCAGAGAAATTCCCAGAGAAGCCAAGAGCAGGTTGCACGCCCTAACTAGAGGATTTAAGTTTTCTCTGTTGGCAGTGACCTCTGACCAGTTTTATTCTGTGAATTCCACGTTTTTCCTCCCTGCTATTCAACTGCACTGAGTGATCGTGATCTCCTTAGAACCGGCACAATCCTTGGCAGGTTGTAGACCCGTTATTTTTCACATACACGGGGCAGTGTAACCACTAGTGAATTGCATACATACATGTTTCTGTGCCCTATCTGGCTTAATACTTAAGGGATCCAGTCCAATAACACTCAAAAATGTTTAAGTACAGCTGAAGAGAAATTATTTACACTTTCAAATGAATATTCCAGAGAAATCAGAATCTCCATTAAGACAGAAGTTTCTGTTAAAGCATGCATATATGCACATACATGCCAGTCCTTTGGACTTGTTATGGCTACTTCTGGGTCTGGGAGACTTTACTAAACTGAGTGAGGATCATGGTGAGGCTCTCAGAGAGACAGACAAGCAACCTCTTCAGGTTTAACACTATATGAAATTTTTTAGGCAGATGTATGTCTCTCTTGAGGAATCCATTTTCTTCTTTTAAACATACTGGATTGTGGGTAGTAGTCTCATTTGAAAGTAAATCCCATCTCCTTGCTAACTCCCACCTGACGAGCACTTAGTGCTGGCTGAGTTAGCAGTAAATCATAAGGTCTGACTCTAGGTCACTCTGAGACTCGTGTGGTCTATGTTATATTCTGTGCTGTATTCTGGACAGTTATCAGAAAATCAGAGCATGCATAAATATATATGTGAGTGTAAAACTTAATGTGCTTTCCTAAGCAATGAAGCGTGACCTTGTCCTGTCGTGGGGCAGTGAAATGACAAATCATCTCATCAGCCAGGTTATCCAGTTATGACCACATTGAAAAATGAAGGCTTCTGCTTTGGTTAATGACTAAATGTGGGTTCCTCCAGCCTACTGGCAGAATTGATTGATAGCCTCGTGTCCCCAGACCCATATAATAGTCCCATCCTCTTCCTGTACATCCCAAAACACTGCAAAAAAACCTGTGGCTTACTTTAAAAGCAGCATGTAACCACATTCAGCATTCACTGCTCAAAATGCATTGATACACCAGCATTCCTGGAGCAAAGATTCAGAAAGGATTCCCCAATTCCCCTCCCATCAGTAAAAGGCTTCTGCTGCTGTCGTGTGAAGAGATTGCCTCTGCCTGAGAGGTGTTTTCAAACAAGCAGCTGAGAAAAAGAAGCAGAATAGGTGTGGAACTTGACTCTGTGTGTTGTTTTAAAAAATGTATGTGCTCCCTCTTCGTATTTTATTTACTGGAAACAAGGGGGGAGTATTTGATGTCTTTCACTCTGTGGTGCAGTCACTTAGAGGGTTCCGTGGGGCAGGCTGGCCGCGGGGGAAGGCTCATGGCTAAGGCACTGCGGGGCCCTTTGAGGATTTTGGTGTGGACACAGCTGGCAGGGCGGTCCCGTGCGGCGTTCCCGGAGCTGGCTCGGCGGGCACTCGGCTCCGTGATGTGACACCGTCCTCCTGCCGCCAGCCCTTCCTGCGCTCCCCGAGCCGCCGCGGGGAGCGGCACCGGCAGCCGAGCTTTCCCCGGACGCCCATCCAACAGCCCGTTTTGAACGCGCTGCCCCCCGCAGTGCGGAGCAGCTCTCGGCTGCGTTTCCTGCGGCTCTCCGCCCCGGAGCCCGGCCGGGGCCGGCGCC
>VWZN01003156.1:42924-64802 GCA_013396955.1 Regulus satrapa
TTTTTTTTTGTTTTTTTATGTCAAGAGTACTTGACATCAAATGTGGTCAAAACCCTGTGAATATAATAGGACCAAGAACAAGTATATTACCTTGTTTATTTTTTTTTCTTTCTAATCTTGAACTTCTTACCTATAAATTGAGTTGAAAAATATTTCACAATTAAGATCCTTCATTAAAAAGTTTTACTTCTTCCTGGTTAATTACAATAGTAATGCTAAAAAGACACTGAAAGGGGTCTGCAGGCTTCCATTGTGTCTTGCAGAAAACATATTAAATTGTATTATTAACACATAACAGAATTTAAAGGAATATGTTTGAGCCTTGGGCATTAAGGGTTTGCAACATTTTTAAGCTCCCTTTCAACCCAAGCTTCTCTGTGATTCTATGGTGATCCTACATTAGCAATTATAGCTTTTCTCATTGAGTAAACTTACAGCTTTTGGAACAACTTACAGCTTAAAAGAATATTGTACACAGACAAGTATTCAGGTGAACCAAGGTATTGTGTTGTACTGGGTCTGGCTGGGATGGAGCTTATTTTCCCTCAGCACTCCTCACAGTGCTGTGATTTGCACTGGTAGTAGGAAAGGTGCTGAAAACACCCCAGAGCTTTGGGTACTGCTGAGAAGGGCAGGCACAGCATCAGCACTGGCTCTCAACATTGCCCCCATTAAGGGGCTGGATATGGGCAAAGTCCTGGGAGAGGACACAGCCAAGCCAGCTGATCCAAATTAACTAAAGGGATATTCATTTGACACTATATCATGTCAACTCAGATATAAAAGCTAAGGGAGGCAGGAAGAATTTGGTGCATTTTTTATTCTACAATGTTTTCCTTCCTGGGCAACCACTACATGTGCAGAAGCCCTGCTTCCTGGGAAGTGGCTCAACATTGTTCACTGATGGGAAGTTTAAGATTATTTTCCCCATTTGCTTTCTCCCTTTTCTCTTTGCAAACTTTAACTGTTTTTTTATTTTTGGTGGGGTTTTTTTTGTTTTTGTTTTTTGTTTTTTGTTTTTTTTAATGTTTGGTTTGTTGGTTGGTTTTTTAAAATTTTATTTTCTTTTTTCTCTAGTGAACTGGTCTTAACCTATTGGGTGTTTTCCATCTTATTTTCTTTCTCCTGTCCCACTGGGAAGGAAGATGATGGAGTAGCTTGGTGGACACCTGATTCACAGAAAAGCTCAATCCACTGCACATGTATATTTTCTTTCTCTTCTGAAAAAAAAGAAATGTGCACTGGCTACCTTAGTACAGGGGATACTGCTGTCTTGCCATCTCAACTCCTCCAAAGACAAAAAGTAGTAATTAATTGTTTCTTTATAACTTTTCTAAACTCAGTAGGTCATTTTAGAGAGTGAGATGGATCATCCTGTTTAAATACCAGTGTCAACATGTTGATGTATAAAATAAAATTATTCCACAGGCATTCCCTTGTTAATTCAGGCAGGTCATTACTTTCCATTTCTATTTCTGTTACTAGATGAGCTTCTGTGAAGGCTCTGTGGCTGCAGTGAATGTGCTCTGTGAATATCAATGTCTGCTTGATCTTGAAGGTTGTTACTGGGTACAATTAATGTCAGAAATGCTTTACATATATCTCCATGTCAACTATTCTGTTTAAGTAGACTCTTATTTCATGGTTGTTATCTTTACTTGTATATGTTTAAATTTTGAAATAATACATCATGTAACTATTTTCTTTGTTTAGGGAATTACAGCACAAACACAAGTAACTCAAAAAGTAAAAAGCAGTATCCTCTTGGCTAACACTTTTGCTACTACAAGGAGTTCTGTTTTGTTATTTCATATCCCTGCACAAAATAGATGTAAAATTCTGATTTTTTTTTTTTTTCTGGAATTTGTCACACTTAACAGATACCTATATTTTAAATAATTATCATAGACTCCCATTATTCTCAAGGGAGAGGAAATAGGCATATCTAGAGAGAAATTCTTCTCATCTGCTACAAATGTCTACATTATAGGGAGAAGGTTATTACACTCTTGTAAAGCTCATCATTTAGGAGTGTGGACTGAGATGATACTGTGGTGTAAATATCTCCACAGAGAGTATCTACACATGGCCAGATGAAAACCAAAAAGGCTGAAATAGTGGCACAGTTCTGCTGCACTTTTTTCTTTGAAAAAAAAGAAAAAAATCATTCAGAATAATTAAAAAAAAAAAAAAAAGTTGTTCTCTTGTTTTTGCTTTTTTAACCCTAAGTTAAAGGGAAAAATGTATAATGCATACATTGAATTAAAACAGGAATGAAAGAAAGCTTGACATATGAGATTATGTTTGAATGCTCCATAATGGTACAATAAGTTTTCTTCCTTATACATTCAAGCAGTAGAAAATAACCTGTCTGACTCCATATTGAGTTCAGAGGGTAAAACACAGTGGAACAAAAAAATGTACTTTACTAATTAATAGGTGCGTGTGACTGCAGTAGAAGTTGAAACCCTTTTAAATATACCTATGCCTTTGTATGAACTTGTATTACCTTTAAGGATCTCGTTCATGGTCAAATCTGCTGATAGTCACACTGTAATCTGCTGTGCTGAACAGGAGACAATATTCAGGTGAACTTCCTGCTGTATTTTGAAGGGTTTTAAAGTGTAGAAAGGCTTTGATGTTCTGTGACTCACCTAGTCAAATCCATTAGTATCATTTAGTTTGGTAACACATCACAAAATCATATGGACACACAATATATTTCTACTGATGTCACCCACATTTAGAGTAGATGAAATGTGTAAATAACACCATATAATGTCTCCTAGAAAAGCAATATAGATTTGTGCAGCCAACTGCTTTTAGCTGACCACACTTCGGATTTTTGTTAAGCTGGGCCAGTAAAATTATAAAAGAAGTAGACAATGTCAGGTTACTTTAGTGATAGAATCATACCATATAAAACATTTTAAAAATATATTAATAAGAATTGATTTTATGGGAGGACAAGATTTTGCAGTTTGTTGGGAAAATGAAGAATCTGTCTTAAANATGATTGTAGAAAGCTATTGATTGATAAAACTGCAAAAGGTATGAAAGCAAAGAGGGAACTATCTGAATGACATAACTAGGAAAAGTTGGTATTTTTAGTCAATGACATCCAGGTAGATGTGCATTACAAATCCAGAGAAAATATGAAAACAATCACATAGCTGAATGTCATTAGGCTAAGTTATACTGGATCTGTTTCTGATTATAACTCACATATTTCTGAAAGTTCACTTGGGAACTATTAGTTCTCTTTAGAAAATATGGGGCATATTGCTACCATACACCAGCTGCTAATAAACATAAAAGCATTTGAAATGATGTCTGAAACAATATTTGAACTCTTTTATATGACTTCTTTTAGCAATGTGTCTGCTGCTGTTACTTTCAGCATGTGGTAGTAGCTTTTTGCCATGTACAGAAGGCTGGTGGTGCTCCTTTGTTCAAAACACCTCCGTTTGCTCATGGAACAAAGTTTTCTGTGCTTATACAAAGGAGGGAGTGGAATTTGTTCAATGTACGAGTGCTGCTTTGGCAAAAATGGTGTATTTTTAGATTTATTTTTGTCTGGTTGGTTGGTTGGTTGGTTGGTTGGTTGGTTGGTTGGTTGGTTGNNNNATTTTGCAGTTTGTTGGGAAAATGAAGAATCTGTCTTAAAGAAAAAGAAAAAAAGGCCTAAATTGGTACTATAAGCTATTAACAATGAAGTGTGAGAGGAAATTTGAAAGATGCAGGGAGAGGACTCAAATATTTGGTCTTTTATGGATATTAAAATTAGCATTTTCACTTCTTTATTATATTTTAAAATGTCTGTGTATAATTTCTGTAAATAAAAAGTCAGTTATCTTAACACACATTGTAAGGAACAAATTAGAGATTATGTCATATGTTGATTTTGGAAGACAGAGCATTTAAAGAGAATGAAACATTATTTTGAATCTATTATGAGGTAACTAGGTCATTTACAGTTGTCAAGGAACTGGTCTCTCATTCTTTTGACAAGAAAAGCAGATCCAAGAGTCTTTTGGGGAACTAATCCACTAGACTAGAGGTATAGAGATAAAAAGAGATAAGCTTTGATAGAGAACTATCAAGAACTATAAGTATCTAATAAAAATATTTTTTAAAAATTTAAAAAAAATAAAAATGATTGTAGAAAGCTATTGATTGATAAAACTGCAAAAGGTATGAAAGCAAAGAGGGAACTATCTGAATGACATAACTAGGAAAAGTTGGTATTTTTAGTCAATGACATCCAGGTAGATGTGCATTACAAATCCAGAGAAAAGATGAAAACAATCACATAGCTGAATGTCATTAGGCTAAGTTATACTGGATCTGTTTCTGATTTTAGCAAGATGTATTAGTGTTGAAAATAAATATTAATCTTCAAAATAACTCACATATTTCTGAAAGTTCACTTGGGAATTATTAGTTCTCTCTAGAAAATATGGGGCATATTGCTACCATACACCAGCTGCTAATAAACATAAAAGCATTTGAAATGATGTCTGAAACAATATTTGAACTCTTTTATATGACTTCTTTTAGCAATGTGTCTGCTGCTGTTACTTTCAGCATGTGGTAGTAGCTTTTTGCCATGTACAGAAGGCTGGTGGTGCTCCTTTGTTCAAAACACCTCCGTTTGCTCATGGAACAAAGTTTTCTGTGCTTATACAAAGGAGGGAGTGGAATTTGTTCAATGTACGAGTGCTGCTTTGGCAAAAATGGTGTATTTTTAGATTTATTTTTGTCTGGTTGGTTGGTTGGTTGGTTGGTTGGTTGGTTGGTTGGTTGGGTCTTTTTTGTTTGAAATCAGGCTAGTATCCTGATTATCATCTCAACTTCACTTTTTACCAATATTTTCCCAATATTATGTTTCTGACAGATTTATTCCTGTACTATGTTTCATTGTAGCAGTTAAGTAGCCTTCAAAAATAGCCTAAAAAAAAAAATAATACACTGGGTTTGATGAATTATTATGACTTCTTTTTATACCTTCTTTTGAGGTGAAACTTAATGCATCTGTTTTCCAGGTTAAGGATAGACCATTTTTACTAGCTGGTGTGGGATAGAAAATAAAATGCCTTTTCTTGACACATTTGCAGAGAGTGAGATTCCCAGCTATCAGGAACAGAAGATAGATGTGAAACAGAGCTCAAAGAGATTTGTTATTTTGTGAAAAAATGCAGATTGTGAATTTCTTCTTCTTTTACCTTTCTAAACAAAAATCCATTTGTCATACGATTATTAAAATTTGTATTTTATTTGGAATATGCTATCATATTAATCCTCCCATATTTGACATCACAGTACTTTACATATAGTATATGCAAAATATACATAGACTTACATTCATGCTTGAATATTCACTTTATATTAATTTTAGTGCAGATTTTGCATTTACTTTTGTGTTTCTCTAAATTAATATATATTTTAATATATTTTTATGTCAACTGGTAATTTTTAAATGAATGTGCACCATTTTCAATTCCTGGAAAACTGCAAGAACCATTTTTTTAAAGTTATTGATGAGTTCAATGTTGAGCAAATAATTATAGTGGGTAAGCAACAAGTAAGATGTGTTTGCTGACAGAAAAAAAAATTGTAGCAGGGGAGACAAATCTGCTTGTCTGGTGACAGAATTTTTTGTAAGAGCACAAACTATATCTGACTATGAAAAGAAAAATATGTGGAGGCTTTCTTTTTTCTTTACAACCCTGAGAAAGCAATGTGGGAAGATGATACAGGAAGCCTATGAAACGATCCATTTGATATGTCAAAAATTTCAAATGCTACCTGTCTTTCAAATACTAGAGATACAAAAGTAGTTATTCTCATGATGCCAGAAAATTCCATTCAGTGTTGCGGGGGGAAAAAAAAGAGTGAAAAGCAATTTTGAAGACAGTGATGGGGAGCAAAGGAATTTACTCAGCAGGTATTACATGAGTTTCAGTAAAATACAGCTTTTGTACAAATCCTTCAGCACACTGAAAAGTATGTGGCAGCGTAAAGGAGAGAAGCAAACCATTTTCCAAATATTTTAGCAGAACATGGACATAAACAAAAAACAAAACAAAACAAAATCACAGTGCTTAGCTGTTTAGGATCTCAGAGCAAATAGGAGTAGTACTGACATTATTTTCTACATGACTTCATGACAGATAAAACCTACATAAGTTGGTATGATAAAAGTAATGGATGACAAGAAATTATGTAGACTAGCACTATAATTCATAAAATATAATACTGAGCATGATAATATTGAGCATAATAACAGTCTGCTCTGATTCCATATGGTAATCCTTATGCCTGAAACTACTGAAGTCTTGGCTGTTTGTAGTTCAAAATTTGTGTCTTATCATTTATTGGCAGCAGAGAAATTAAACATATAAACATAACTAGAAAAGACTCTGATAGTCATCATTCTAATTAGGAAGCTGCTTAAAAAAACCTAGATAATTTTGAATAAAAAGTTTTGCTTTTAAAGAAAATTATGCATGCAACACTGACATTTTTATATTATTAAAGTTTCCATTTTAAATATATATTGAAATTTTCTCCTTTGCCCATCAAACCCAGACAAAATGAAAATGCTTAGTCCCACCTTTTTACGCACATGCCTGGACTAGCAATGTACCCTGGACAGAACTAACCAATGACATGACACATGCTGCTAAAATATTAAAATGATGTCTTAGGTATCCTCTGTATATGTATTTCAGGTGTAATTGAAAATACCTTCATTTCATGGGTGATTACTTTTTCCTGGCAGCAAATTTATAATTCATTAAATATGAGAATACAGCCTGATTGCTCATGCAACATGACAACCCATAAATGATGAAACATTTACTTTTAGTGATTTGGTATTCAAATTTTTTGATAAACAATTTGAAAAAAATTAGAAACAGAAAAGGAATTTCAGTTAGACACTAACAGAATAACTACAAAGATTATTTGAGTGCAAAACAAACAGACAAAACTGCAGGTGAAGCCTTATCAGACTCTTTAAAGCTTTCTAGATTGAAATTTTCCACTTGTAGGCCCTAAGTGGACCAATTCCTTATAAGTATTCTGCTCTTTAATGCCCTTTGTACTCCTACTTTTCTAGCCCCACCCTGTATTTTAGTCACTTATGTTTAGGGTCTGCCCTGACATGGTTCAGCTGAGCAACTTTACCTTACTTGGTTTGTTCATCCTGGAGGAGCTGAATGCGAGAACTCATTATGGTCTTCAACACTTGCATGAGGGGAAGGGGAGGGACAAGTACAAATCTCCCACTTTTGTTTGTTTGTTGTTTAACTACTTTCAATATTCCCCTTGTAAATAATTACAGTAACCAAATCCTCAGTAACCAAAGTTACGTCTGGTTAAATACTGGTCAGTTGAAAGTAGCTCATTCTAAGAAAAGAAAAAAAAAAATTCTTCTCCTCTTTACATACTTCAAAATAATTTTAGATTTAAGGTTTTTGAAACCTCTTAAGTAGGAAAAAAGAGGTGGTTTTTTTTGTTTGTTTTGTTTTGTTTTGTTTTGTTTTCCCTGAAAGAAGGCTTAAGTTGAACGAATCAACATTTTTCAATGGAAGATTCATGTGTGTTCTGATTCTGCTGTAGAAACAGAGAAAATCAGTGTCTTCTTCCATGGGTGGCTAAATGCATAACTTCTGTGAACAATCATGTGCTCTTTCTTCCAGGATGATACAGGCTGGGGAAAAAGAGTGTCTTCTGCCACCTTTTGCTGAAGGTGTCCTGCTCCTCAGTGGTACATAGGATGGGATGTAATGGGATGTACTCAATGTGATGTAATGCCTAAATTTAAAAAATTATTGCTGCCTTATATTCTGCTGAACACCAATGGAATATCACTGCCACTTACCAGTTGGACTAATCAATGGAGGGAATTCCTCTGGTACACTTACTGTTGGCAGAGAAAGAAATCTGTACATTGATGGAAAGCAGCTATTCCCTCTTTACCATGTCCCTTTAAAACATGAATCACTTATCTGTCAAGAAACAAAAGATAAATTAACTATGACTACAGAAAATAAACATGTTTATTAAACTTGCTTATTATAGATTTGATTAGAGCTTACTCACCTCCCTAATTACTGAGGTTGTGCTGCTCCTCTGTTTTTCCTAGGCTCCACCTCACTCCTTAATTTTCAAATGTCTCTACTGCCTTCCACCCTTCTCAAGCAGCACACAGGGATGGGGGAATGGGGGTCTGAAGTCAGTTCATAACAGCTGCTCCCTTTTATTCCTTACTTCTCACACTTTTTTTCCCTTTGATATGGTTTGCTCCCATTGCTGTAGTAATTCAGGATACATTTGCTCCAGCAGGAGCTTTCCATGGGTTGCAGCCTTCAAGGCATATACTCTTCCACTATGGGCTTCAGCACTCTTATCTGCTTTGTCATTGTCCTCTCTCCATGACATACTTTGCTACAGTCAATACATGAATTGCAAGGAAATCTCCATTTAGGCATCTGGAACACCTCCTTTTCCTTCACCTTCTTCCCTGCCCCAGTGTCTGAGGGGGTTTATCAGATGTTTTTTAACCACAGCTCCTCAGCTTTTTTACCCTATAATTTCCACAGAGGCTGTTTGAGTTTACTTTAGCCAGTGGTAGGTCTGTTGCTGAATCAGAAACATTTGTGTCCTGCTCTAGGAAAACACTGGCCTATTCTCACAGAGGCCACCCCTCCTGGCCCCCTAAACTTTGACATATACACCTAATATTGTGAGGAACTTTATCATATTTGCTGCAGCCAGTTGACCTTCACTACACATTTTTTCCTATTTGTAGTGGTCTTCAAACTTCCTCCATCAGTATTTACATCAGTACTGAGCTGGGTTAAATGCAAACTGATTCTGTAATGTACTCTTTGTTACAGAATATTTTTTTTTCTCAGTTTCTGCCTTGCTAACATACCTGTACATTTATGTTTTGAGACCTACTATACCAACCACACAGAAGAACCTCCCTCTGATTTAATATATCAGTTGTTCCTTGTGATGAGCTGAAAGATTAATATTTGGAAAAACTAGTTTCTTCATTATTATCATGGCCATGAGCTCTTTTTTGCATCATGTAACTATTCATACAAAATTTAACCCTAGATGGCAAATATTCAGGTTATTATTATTTCTATAATTTCACAAAGCAGTGTTGTTATTTTAGCACTTATATGAGTAACCTATATAAAACTCAGAAAAGCAAATTCTGATTTTATTTTCTTTTACATTTTCCATATAATAAAATTGTTGCCAGAAAGTTTCAGGAAAAAATGTCTTTCATGATTTTTAGGCAAAATGATATGAAAATTTTCTCTTTAGAATTGAATTGTAACAATGGCAAAATTTATGCCTTTTGAGATTTCCAGTTTGAAGTCTTTCAGGCTGTTCTGGAAAAGATGCATATAACCTTATTGTGTTTGAAACTGTAACATTAAAATATTTGGGAACTGACAGACCAAATATTTCACTTTTAGATTCTTATGTTTTAATTTGCATTCTTGATAATTTCTTGAAGATAATTAATCTACTGTAATTCTCAAAAATGCTATTTCATACATTACCAGACTTCTTAAAATTCAGCTCAGATGTTCTTCCTTCTCCAGTAAATGAACTCTGGAAAAGGTATTTTGAAAAATAAAAATAAAATAATTTATTAATGAAAATGACATATTTTATTTTCAAATTCTAATCATAAATTATGCACAAGAATAAACATCCACTTTACAATGCAAAACCTTGCATAGAGAAAATAAAAATACAAAGACAACAGTTCTCAGTGAATAATCTTTCCCCTCTTAAAATGTTTTATTATTGTCATAATTATTTTTTTTTTTAATATATTAGTACTTAAAGGTTAAACTCAACAGTTGTATTTTATCTTTCTTTGGACTTACTTGCTTTCTTTTTTGCCCCATAATAACACTAATTTCTGTGCTGAATCTGTGCTGTGATATCCCCAAACTATGAATTACTTTATTATCAGATTTTCTTTAGTCCCAGGTAATGACTGTAATTTCCCAAGGAGGGATAACAGCATAGAATGTTGTAGGTATTATAACAAATGCCAGAAAATAAATTACCATGCTTCATTAATTTTATATAAATTATTAGACTAAGCTATTTGTTCTTAAAAAAATATGCATTTATTATTTCAATTTTTGTGTTTTACTATCCCTACAAACTACTAACACCAAATATTTTGCTCTAATATATTTTTTTTCATTAAAGCAGGTTTTTGGGGGTTTTTTTTGTGGTTTTTTTGGTTTTTTTTTTTTTTTTTTCCATTGAAAAATAAAGCTTTCTGCATACTGGAGCTTATTGAATTATGTGGCAAAACTCCATATAATAAGAAACTGCAACTTGCTCAAAATGTATGAAGCACATGTTATTCACTTACTCTTAAATTTATTCTTACTAGAAAAGGCCAAATTTAAAATATGCCTAAATGTAATTAATCTAAATGTAATGTAGAATGAAGAAATGAAGAAGGTGGAAATTAGGTTTTGAGACAAGCGCTGAAATTACTTGTAACCATTACTGCAAGCATTTAAAAATATCTTAAAGGATGAGAAATTTAAGCCAATGAAATGACAGCATTTTTAGGGGCAGCTAGATCTATATGGGATAGTGCAAAAACTTTTCTGTTTGGAATATTTCTTCAGAGACTTTTGTCAGCTAAGTGGATTAATGGACTGTATCACACTTGAATGGATCATCTGGTGGTATAATTAGGTCTTCCAAAGTCAGCACATGCTCAAGAGGGGTGTGAATATGTGGCTAAACCAAAAACATAATACACAATTACACAAAAAACTTACACAATCAAGAAAATATTTTCAGAAAGGGCAATGGGCTTGGTGTCAACTCCCATTCTCCATGGGGACTTGGGATACCCAGTCTCATAGAGTCATAGAAATATCTAGGTTGGAAAAAACCTTAAGATCATCCAGTCCAACTCTAAACCCAGCACTGCCAAATCCACCACTAAACAGTGTCCCTCAGCGCCATGTCTACTATCTTTTTCACCCCCCTACTGTTGGTGACTCAACCATTCCATGGGCAGCCTGTTCCAAGGCTTGAATACCCTTTCAGAAATCTTTTCATAATGTCTAATCCAAACTTAAAAATCCAAAACATAAAACCCATGACCATTTCTTCTTGTCCTATTGCTTGTTACTTGGGAAATGAGACTGACCCCCACCTCCTTTCAGGTAATGTATTGCAATATGCTACACATGCATCATGGTTTCACTGGAATCTTTACTCCTCTGTTAAATCTGAATTCTTAGGGTAACATCATTTATGTCCAAATAAGAAAATTTGGTATTAAACATGACATCCTCCACTATATGCCATTTTTAAAAGACTGTGGTTAGAGAATATAAGACACTGACACCCTATTAATCTCCTTTCCATGATATCCGTGGCTGCTCACCCAATGTTTTTGCTTTCTTAATATAAGTCATTTTTCTATAAAGTACACTGATTCCATTGTTTGGCAGGTGGATAAAGAGTGAAATGATAGAAGTCAGATTTTGTTGTGCAAATGGCTCACCTGAAAACTGTGAATATGTGAAATATTCTATATACACAGTATTGATTCTTTCCTTCTCTATAAACCAGTGTAAATACAAGCCACAAAGCTTAGTTTCTGGTTCATGCTTGACAGAAGCTCCACAATGCTTGACTAGGTGGATCAAAGTTACGTTTGAAAATCAGTTGCCATATGCTTTAGCTGAAAAAAAAAAAAAAAATTCCATTTTTTGTTCAATCTATTTGGGACCATTATAGGAAACAGACAGGACTCTAAAATTTCATTGGTCCTCTAGGGAATGCAAAGAAAAACAGAACTCAACTCAGCCAGCCCAGGCCCTCCCAGCCTTGCAGCCTTACCTTCCCTCCCACCGGAAGAAATGGGGCTTTACTATTTCATCTCTCTCTCTCTGTTCCAATAGCTCCAAAAGAAATTACAATCTCTGCTCAGGTCTCAGATTGAGCTCTTCCCCTCCCCCATGACTTCCTAAGATTTACAAGGCTAATTAGCATCCATCACCATGTCTTACAAGAGAATTTTGGTCCAAGGACTCTCCTCACTCTCCAACCAAAACAAAGACTTCTTTTTCTTTCATATCTCTGTACTGTTCCTCTACATTGTCCTTCCTCAGTGTCTGTTTTCTTCCACTTGGGAGAAGATCGATGTCTGCAGATCTCAATCTGGGTCATAAGGAGTTAACTCTCTCACAGGCAGACAGACAGAATTAAAACACAGTAGAACACTGGAATCCAGGCTGAAGGCTAGGCTAAAGTAATCCAAGAACATAGTGGCCAGGCTGGGCTTGGGCCATCTTTAGTTCACACGCTGCTGCCAGTCTTTGCCAATATTACTGGGCTGCTTTGCAGTCTCTTTTTATAATCCTTCATGGGAGCCAAGCTGGGGGGAACAGCCAGAATGTGGCTGCTATAGTCTATTCCTTCCCCCTGCTCAGTAATGTTCAATAGCAGTGGCATTTCTAGTCCCAGGCCCTCTTGGGAATGCAAAGAAAAACAGAATTCAGCTAGGCTGGCCCGGGCCCTCCCAGCCATGTGGCCCAGGCCCTCCTGGCCTTACCTTCCCTCCCACTGGAAGAAAAAGAAGAGCTTCTCTTTCCCGAGCTTTCAATTTTAAAATGTGTATCTCACAGAGGCGTAGCTTTTTCTGATTGGTCTGTTACTTTTGTGGGCTGAGTTCCATCTGAAACTAGATGTTAGAGGTATCTTTTAGTCAGTGTACCACTCGTTCTCTTCTCAGCAATACTACTAGACACTGCTAAAGAGTACTCCAATACATTCAAGGAACTGGCAGCCATTCCACAGGCTTGCCTTTATGATGGCATGGTATATAAGGATAACTTTTCCTCTCCTAATATGTTTGACATAATTTCTCTCAAATATGGAAAAAAAAACAAAACCTCTAAAGCAGCAAAACCAATGTACAAGAGAAAAAATTCTGGATCAAATATAATTATGATAGCTTTTAGCTGATGATTATAATCCAGCTTCCTCCATCAGATCTTTTTCCTTTTAAACAAACTAAGAAAATAATAATTAATTTTTAAAAATCAGATTTTCACAACAAAACTACTAGAATTACAGCTCTGTTATATTACAGAAACATAAATTGTGTGGCAGGGGGTGAATGCTGCACTGTCATGGGATTAGAGGTGAATATAGTGTTCTTTTCTAAATGTTACTGCAGGTTGAGTAGTGCCTTATAGCTATAGATGCCTTATTATTACAAGTTTTATATCTATGACTGATAACATAGTGATGGAAAACAATATAAAGTCAATTTTGTTTGTAACCATGAGACACATTTTGCTTGGATGGTAATGGAATTTTCATTAACCAAATCAGTTGAGAAATGTTTCATGGCAAGAAAAGAAAAGCCAGGAAAATGTTTTATCTTTGTCTACATCTGCTTGAGGCTGCTGACTGATATCCAGAAAGCTAAAATTATTAAAGACAAGTGCAGAGAGAATACATGTGCTTGACAAACTCAGGTGACTGAACAGCTCTGGAACAAATATTCACACTTAGCTATTTTGTGTGGTGTACCAGAGGCTGCTTGCTTTGTCCCACATGAATAGCTTTCAGTGTTTTAGTGGTTGGACTGTAATAGGTCTCAGCTTATGGTGGACCTCATTCAATGAATGAGGAATCTGAATCACTGGAGAAACTGTATTTATGAGTACTTGTGCCATAAGGGATTTCTCTTGCAGTTCATTTCCCTCTTAGTGAATGGAGAAAGTGAAAAATACTTTTTTGCCTCAAAGTTTCTGGCCTTGAGATTTAATCTAGCATAAGAGAATATTGCATGCATAAAAATTCTGGTGCATGCTATTATTTAATTTAAATATGTACTATATATATATATATATATATATATATATATACTGATTAAAAATACTTTGATAGAGATGAAAAACATCTTAGCAAATAAACTGCAGAATTCAACTGAACACTGAGATATCCTCTTTTTTTTAAAAAATCTTTTATTGTCATTGTTTTTAGTTATTGTTATTTGTTATTGTATGTTATATTGATGCTGTTATTTTTTGTTGGTTTATTTGTAAGACTGTTCCGTTTTCTATTTAGCTCCTATTAATGAGTATTTCACAGAGTAAAACAAGTAAGACAATTCATTAGTATTTTTGCATTAAATATTTTAAGAATATTAGTAGGCTGTAAAAAGATAAAATGCAAATGTTGCTATTTAGTTCTTCTAAATTACACAAGCAATATAAAAGTAATTGAACTGCTATTAATAAACGGTAATGGAAAGTGTACTAAAGCATTGTATTAGTGTTTAACAAGATAATTCAATCACATAAATTAGATATTAACGAAGTTAGTAAAAAACAGTATTTACAGACTGATATCATATATATTTACTTACAATTAGTATTACCAATGTTAATTAAAGGCTTAATTATCACATATAACACATATATATGTGCCACTGGGCAGAATCACATGTTTGAGTAAACAGATAAGGTAATTCTCAATGGAAGACTTTAGTCTGGGATTTCTGTTACATATTGTAACATTTTAAGGTTCTAAAACTACCAGAACTTTGAGTTCTAAATGTATATTTATGAGTAAACCCTTTTGAGTCAAACTAGTTATAGCCATAAATGTCTTAGTTCTAGGTTTTTCCACATAAAAGTCTGGCTGCCCTTTTGGGCACCTGACTGAGACACAAATAATTTGATATATTCAGACTTTCAAGGAGCTTTTCCTAATAATATTTAAAAATTTCTAGAGAGTAAAAGACCTATTATTCATTGTGATTTTTAACATGACTTTTGAAAGAAAAACATAGTAGAACAAATAAAAAATTGTGAATGCCCAGAATTTGCTGCAAGGACAAGCAGTTACAAATGTCAAAATAGATTTGCATCTGTATATTATTTATAAACATTGATTTGCTTAATGGTTATTTCATTATATGCAAAAGGGGGAAAAAACCTTTTCACTCAGATGTTGTAAATGGAATCCCTCTCACATTAGAGAAAATTCTATTGATCTGTTGCAATGTCCCCTCTTTTCCTCTATTACACCCTATTGTATTGTTCCATTGCCTGTCTTTGTCTTTACAATTAACTGCTTATGCTGCATTTGGAGGAAAGGTTTTTCTGTTTATTTTTGTTTGAAAAATACTTTAGAGAAGAAATTTTGCGCTCCTAGCCTGTTCTAAGGCATGACCCAAATAAACATGATTGGGGCAATAAAGCATAAACTGCATAAGCTGTGTAAGACTTCTAATTTTACTGTAATTTTCTAAAGCATATTAACCCATTATAAGAACTGTATAATAAGTCCATCATGGGGTTCCAAGATATCTTTTCTTTTTTTCCTGTTACTAGCATTACCAACATTCTTCTCCCAAAATGGGAGATACACACTTCTGATGAATGGACTATTGAATGGATAAAGAATTGCCCTTTCCAAATAACTACAGCCAATGTCCAAGTATAAACCAGTAGTTAGTGGTGTCTCTCAAGGGTGTGCACTGTTGGATATCTCTTTGGAGAGATTGTTGCAGCCTTTACGGAGGGCATGTAGGAAAGGCAGAGAGAGACCTTACAGAAGCTGTAGTGGCAGGACAAGGGGGAAAACTCAAAAAGAGTAGGTGTAGATTTGATATAAGGAAGAAACTACTGTGCGCATAGTGAGATGCTGGAAGAGGCAGCCCAGAGATACCATGGATGCCCTGTCCTTAGAAGTGTTGAAGTCAGGCTTCATGGGGCTTTGAGCAACCCGATCTAGTGGACAGCATCACTTTCTATGGAAGGAGGGTTGGACTAGAGCATATTTAAGGGTCCATTCCAATCTAAACCATTCTGTGATTCTATGCCTACAGAAGACTAACATACCTGACATTAAAATATTCATTCAATCCATAGATTCAATGGCACATTCTATATCTGTTTTTCTTGAAATACAAAAGGTTATATAGATTCAGTAATTTTTAAGAAAAACAAGAGCTTGTCTCAGGCCTACAAACATTTATTTTTCAAGGGAAATATTTGTCTTAAGTTACAAAATCTTATTAAATTTTTTTAGTAGTACTTCCTATATGTTCAGATAAGAAAGTTAATGCTTAAAATCAATATATATATATATTCAAGGCGGCATTAAAGGCTGTAAATGCACTTCTCTAATATTTCTTTCTCATTCCCCATTATCAAGAGCTGTAGACTTGTGAATATTTAGGCTACTTTTTACAATTAAAAAGAAGGTGTTTAAGATGTAAACTAATTGCTGCCTTAATAATATATATGATTATATATATTATTCTTTCTTTCTAGCTATCAGATTTAATGAAATATCACCATGGGGTTCAGTTTTTTCAAAAATTCTATCTTTATTCTCTTTGAACAGGAAATAGGCTATCATCTTATTTGGGATTTAATCCATTCTTTTCAAGAAAATTCGGCTTTTTGACCCTAGAAGTGTATGTATTAATGACTGTGACACACAGTTCACTGGGCTCATTTAAATTCCCTGCACATTTTTTAATGCACATAGAAAAACTTGAGCATATTAATATATGTCTGGAAAATGTGCAGTTTTTCCATAGTTGACTTGAGGGGCTGATTACTTTTGTAACAGTGAAGCCATCTGTGCATTACAGTTTCATTCCATCATCTACACAGCTATAAGATTTCCTTCAGGTTGACTTATGGTTATACCGTAGAGTAACTCATTGGCTTTTAAATTAAAGTGTGCAGAAGCCTAAGAAGTTGTCTGAAGGGAAGGCTAAGAAGCTGTCTCAGAGTTTCTTTCTGCATTTTGTTTGACTTTGGACTTTGAGTAACTCAGACTCTAAATATTTAATAATGGGGCAGAAAAAAAACAGTCTGAGGGGTTTTGTTAATTGATGAACAATCTGAAGTCTCAGAAAACTAAAACCATGCTGATTTGTGTTTAAATATTAGTTTTTAAAATGTAGAAAATAATAACTGTGTTTTCAGAAATCAGTTTTCCTAATTAATACAAAACCCTTTGAAATAATTGCCTTTAAAAATATATTTCAGTGAAACATACCTGAGTTCACCTTTTATTAGTCCAGTTACATTTTACATTAAGGAACAACTCTATAAGTGTGCTACTCAGATAAAAGGTGTACGATTTATAGATAGGAAAAAACTGTAATACAAACTCAGAATATAAATTGCTCTGCTTTTGCATGTCGTTTCAGTGTCCTTGGGAGGATCTAAAATATCAATAGCAGTTTTGCAGTTCCAGAGTTTATCAGAAACTACACCCCAGTCCCAAAGTTTTTGGTTTGGCCCTTCTGGCACTTCCCAGGACTTCCTGCATAGTACCAACATCACAGTAACCCTGGTGTGGTCTCATCACTGGTAAGTAGAGGGTAAAATTCACTTCTCCCGATCTTCTGATGATGTGCTTCGTGAGTATTGAAACCCAGAGACTCTTGACCTTTGTTACCACAAGGACACATATTCGGCCTTGTGGTAAAATTTTGGTTCACCAACATTTTCACATCCTGAAAAGTTGCTTTCTAGTAAATTTAAAAATCTTTTTCCAGTTGTTACACAGATTTGCTCTTTCCCAGGTTAAGGACTCTGCATTCCCCTTTGTTGATCTTCTTTATATACTTGTCAGTTCATTTCACTAATTTGTTCAGTTAATACACCAAAATAGTGTCACAAATTGATTTCAAAGAACTCCACTTTTATCCTTACATAACACAAACCCACTTAACTTGAGATTCTTACCATGTAGGCATTTATATAGGAATGTCTGACTAGACGCTGTTCATAACCAGTAGAGAGAAGTATATGTAAATCACCTCATTCAGAAGAATGTTTTCAAAAAAGGCTTGTAAGTCAATACAAATTGGGTAAGCTTCTGTCCTTATGATGTAAAGGTAGACCGGACCATCTAGTAGCAATGCTTACAGTTCAGTGAGATAAATGCCCAGTTTCTTTCACCTTCAGAATAATTTATATCCTTTAGTTGTTCAGCTTTATATACATGAAGTGCACCCCTTTGGAGCTCAGTTAATCAGTATGACATTCAACACTGCTTTTCAAAGGAAAATATTTAGGCTGATTCAGAAACTAAGTATCTTAAATCCTGTGTTCATTATTGTGTTTTATGTCCACAGGGCACATAGATGTTTGCAATGCATGTCTACCCAGACCAATTAAAAAAAAAAAAAAAAAAGAAAAAAAGGTGTGTGTATATCTACAAGCATATACATATACATGTTTTTTAATACTTTTACAAATGTTATGGATGCAGAAATTGAATGCACATTAAGTAAGTATGCCAATGATCCTTAATTAGAAGGAGCTGTGGACTCCCTCAAAGGTAGAGAGGTCTTACAGAGAGATTTAGACATCTAGAGAGCTGGACAATCACCAAGCGTATGAAGTTTAACAACTCAAGTGCCAAATTTGCCACCTGGGATGGGATGATCCTGGTAACACATGAAAAATGGGGCATGAAAGGAGGCAGGAGAGCCTTGTAGAAAGAGTTTTGGGAAACTGGCTTGATGGCAAGATGAATATGATTTAGATTTAGCAACTCCATACTAGAGCATGAAGTTGGGCTCAATGATCTTTATAGGTACTTTCACCCTTGAGATATTCTTTGAATCTTTTCTACATACACATATGAATAAAAGTATGTATTAACAGAAGTTAGACAAAGATAACCATACATGGTCCAAAGGATATTGGATTTTAATTCCTGGTAGGTTTTGTGTGGTTTTTTTTTCAACTAGGAGCTAGCTATGGAGTGGCTGTATTTCAGTTTACAGTAAAAAGGAAAAATAAAATATTGTGCAAAAAAGTGTGAGGCAAATAAGATAAATGGAAATTTCAGTTCTAACACCAAATAATTGACAAATAAAGCCTAAGGAAGTTACTGCTTTGCTTTCAAATATCCAATAGCTTCAGTCTCACCATCCCACATGGTTCATAGGCCATTTAGACAATTAAAAAAACAAACAAACAAACAACAAAAAAAAAAACAAACCAAAACAAAAAACAAAACAAAAACCAAAAACCCAACCAAACAAAAACCAAACATCTAAAAACCCAAACAAGCACAAATCCTCAGGCTTCTGTAGAGCTGCTTTTTTTCAATCTAAGATCACAGTATGCTTTCCTCATGGAGTCAAAAGTAGTACCCATTCTTTAAACCCTAGTTTAGGTCAATAATCAGAGTTTATAAAGCATTTCATTATCACTCTCTCTTCATCAGGTTCATGGAATGAGAAAATTCTCAGCCTAACACTACTATCTTAAACTTAATCTTATCACAACAACAACAAAAAGACATTTGTCAACAAACAACAAAACTTGACATTTTAGTTTAGAGTTTAGTACTTTTTGCATGACAGAATCTGGAAAATTTGATGTACCATATGTAGAATGAGTGAAGACATTACCTTGTGTTTCTTAGAATATTCAAAATGTCTTTGTTGTTATTGATTTGATGCAATTAAAAAACCTGTATGGATTTTTCCACTATTTAGAGGACATTTTCAATACAGTTGTTTTCATTTGGATGACATTATTCAAATCCACTATCTACTATAGGTATTCTTCTTATTATATCCTACTAATTCATATCTTTTGATGGATTCTTTTTTCCCCTTTTATCATTTACCATGCCTACAGAATACCAGAAATTAAATGTCTCTCTTCTTGTGGATAATAAACTGTGCAGATGAATCTGCTTTTTAGAACTCAGCTACTCCATCTATTCTTGAGAGTGAGGCCATTTTTATTTACACTATTTTTCCTGACAGAGATTCAACACATTTTTGGGAAATTCCAGAAGTAATCAAAATACAAGAGGATTAAATTAAAAATTGGTCAAGAAATAGAAATAAATAAAGTGCAGACAAAACTATGAGTGAACTACTGTTCACATTGAGAGGATATATTTGTTAAAATTTTGTACAAGTTTCAAGGACAAGAATATGAGTTAAGAAAGACAGAAATCAGATCCTCTATGAAAATTTCATACCTTTGTTCTTGACATAAATAGCATAATATTTAATTCATTACTCAAGCAAATGATCTCTCAACTTTTTCTTTTTTTCAATGTTGCATCTGTGACTCCATGCTTTATAGAGTGCATATTATTAACATCCTGTTTCAGAAAGAGAAGTTCCTCCTGCTTGTACATGTAGTGTTACTGTGACAATATGCATATGCTTCAGAATTTATTTTCAAGCTTTCTGAATAGAGGAATCTAATCACCTCCATTTCACAAATAAATAATTTAATAAATAAATTTTTTAAACTGTGAGCGATAAGTATCAAAAATTTTAATTAACCTTGAGTTTCAGTGTGACAAGTGTTTCAAGCTACTTATTTATATGCATCATTCCTATTGTTCTTTATTAATTTTACTCCTCAGGCTTCCGAATTTGAATTACTTTTCACACTTCTTTTGCATCCTCAGTACTTCTCTCCACACTTTCTAGGTTTTTTTTTTTTTTTTTTTTTTTGCTGGGGAAAACAGTTATNTTTTTTTTTTTAATTAGTTTTCTCATTGATCAGTATATACAGCCAGGCTGTGAACAGCATGAAATTAATTCTGTCTAATTTTGGCCTTTACTAGTTCGATATCTAATCAGAGTCATAATTAATGAAGAGAGATACACCTCACCAGAGGGAGCTTCAAACTATCTCTCTGAAACATTTCTGTTAAAGAAATGTGAATTACGCAATTATGCTCTAGAAGTGCCTTGGACCTTAAAGAGAGCCTGGAGCTTGCTTATATTATCCCTAAACACAGTAAACAAGCTCTATCTTTACCTGGGAAAAGTTTCATTACAAGCATTAAACAGTATGGGTGCATTTTGGACTACTTAGGAACAGGGTAGACCCAGGTAAAGATAAACACAAAAGCATCACTTAGAGAATTATTAGAAATTCTGGAAATTTTTTTCCTACATTTTTTAAATGCTCATATTTTATGTTTGTGTCCATTGTCTTCCAGGACAATTAGGTAAAATTTCATAGATGTAGTCTTGTTCTGCCTATGTCTATTTCACATTTAATGATTGCAGCTGCATGAATAGGGAACTATTGATTCCAAGTTAATGGAAAACAAACCTTGCCCTTAGTTTTATCTGTTGGGGTCACTATTACAGGTGAACTAATTCATGTAATACTTTGATTAAAAGTCATTATTTCAGGAGGAAAATTTGTTTGCTTGTCTTCTAGCACAGCTTAATGAAGAAAACATATTCCATCATATATTTTAGAAAATAAATATGCTACTTATAATGAAGAACTGTATGTTTGCAAGTTTTATTAACAAGATGCTTTCCCAATTAATATAATTTGCTTTAAAAAATGCAAAATACATACCAAGATAATTAACATATATTTATTGTCATAAAGAACAATTACTTTGAAAATATATTTACTTAATTATATTACTTTTTCTGTTGTATTTAAATATAAACTGCATGAGCTCTAAAACCTAAATGAGATAAAATATCTCAAATTTCTCTTCCTAATTGGTTGGAGAAATATGTCAATTAAATGGAAAANTGGGGAAAAATATAAAAAAAAAGGAAAAAAAAAAAAAAAAAAAAAAAAAAAAAAAAAAAAAAGAGAGATGACATGATCTTAACATTTGAAATGTTGGCTTAAACACTTAAAATTTATGCAACCTTGGGGGAAATGCAACTAAATTTCCAAGACACAAGAACCAAAATGGGTGAAAAGGGAAGGACTCATAGTGATAATCAGTAAATTCACTGGAAATTACAAGATATAGAAGTTAAAAATAATCTTCTCTTTTATGAT